>JAUMHP010000062.1:18386679-18396943 GCA_032361065.1 Enteromius trimaculatus
AAATAAACATTTATGTTCGCATAATATATGTACTGTGTATATATATACAAACACATGCATGCATATATTTACAAAGTATTTTAGGTTTATATAATATATTTATATATTTAAAAAAATTATTTGACAATAAACATACTATATATATATTTTTTTGTGCTTTTATGTATATAATAAATATACACAGTACACACATATTATGTAAACAAATGAACAATTGGGTGAAAGCATTGGTATTAAACATAATTTTACATTATACCACTAACAAAAACTTAATATTATGTCACAGTAATTCATAGAAGTTGAAAATGTAGTAATTTACTGCAGAAATAATTTATTTGTGATTTGGTTCATTTTCAAGAACAGTATGAATGAACTGATTCAGTTGAATCAATTAGACTCTGTATGGCTCGGATTGTCTGTGGAATATATTTCTGTATAATTCAGAACTAGTTAGTGTGTTTAGTTCGGTGTGAGTGATCTTGTGTGTTTGACTTTGTCTGTGACTCTTCAGAGGGGTTTGCTGTTGGTGTCTTTTACTTTCTCCACAGGAAGATGAGCCCGTCGCTTCAAACGCCACATTCATCTGTCAGACCGTTCGACCAGAAAGCTGATTTACGACGTACGTGTGTGTGTGTGTGTGTGAGAGAGAGCCGGGGCCGTGGGTTAAGAGGAGGTCTGGCAGCCAATGCAGGACATTTATCATCTCTAACTGCGACAGTCAGATAAGAGAAAATAACTCCGTCTCCACATACACACTCGCACTAACACACATTCACACACACATTTTTAGGTTTACTGGTCCTGTTTCAGTTGATTTCTCATTTTGATTATGCTGTAGTTTTGTTTAACCAGCAACCGCACATCTGTGTGCGTTTAATGATGTCAGACACTATTCAAAGTTGCTATACCCTTTTATTTAATTTTTTCTTCAATGGCATTCTGTAGATTTCCTCTCCAAAAATCAGTACGAAAACATGTCAAAGGCTGTATTTGTGTTTGTTCGAGTGAGCGCTCTGGCAGTGATTTATGCGGCGGTCTGGATTGTGTTGGTTGTAAATGAGAGCAGACTTTTATTCTGTAAAGCGGGACAGATGAGAAGGCGTCTGGCGTGTACCTGAGAGACGCAGGGTTCAGGATCAGGTCAGGAGAGCTGCAGGCAGACGCAGAGTGATGGATGTCTGTTAGAATGAGTTTCTCTCCCTGACGGCACCCATCCCAGAGCCTGATGGATGATGGGAAGGTTCTTCAACCTGCTCCCCCTCGCCCGTCTAGGACTTTAATATCCCGGCGCAAGCACGGCTATTGATAAAAGTCATATTTTAGCATTGGCTGGGGTGTCGTTGCTGTGAAAAATGGCCGTTGTGTTGGCCAGGAAGGCTTGGGTGTGCAGAGATGTGGGGTTTTCTGTAAGCCCAGCGTTCTTTATCAATATGTGTTTGTTTTGAATGTGTTTGTCCATCAGAGAGATTCTGAACTGCAGGTTGAAGCAGAGAAGGTGTAAAAGGCATAGGCCAGACATGAAAAAATTAATAATGACAAACTGAGTGTGATGGGCGCAAAAATATTTCTTTTTAATTTCTTTCTTCTCCTCTCGTCCTGGATTAAATGATAAATTCAGTATTTGTATAAATTCAAGCAGCTAATTACATCGACCCTTTTCTTTGTTTAAGCACAATTTTTTTTAATATATAATTTTCTTAATATGATATTATTATATTAACTAGCAACAATTTTTTACAATTATTTTTAAATAATGAAATATTTATTGTTTAATTATATATTTATTTTAATAAAAATATATATGTAAATCTAATATGTATAATATACATGTGTAATTGATATGTGTAAATTATTTTTCACTAATATAATTTATATATATTTATTTCTCGTAACTGAATGTTATGACGCTCCGTCAATTTTTTAATTTTATTTTTTATGTAAAACAAAGACTTTTCATCATTAATCATGCCCAGAAATGACGTTAAATTGAGTTATGAATTATTGTAAAACTGCCGCTCTCTCAAACTGATTTTCTGGTTTTGTGTAATTTTGTGCAGTCTTGGGGCTGTAAAGATAAAGCGGTTGTTAATGCAAGGCTTTCAGTTCCTCGATGGAATTGAATCTTGTCATCAGAGCTAAGCAATCCCAGGATAAAACTGCAATTCAATAAAGATTTGTTAGACACTCCGGACAGTTTAAACATGGGGTTAATGGTTATGTTTTGCTCTGAGAGCTTTCAGTTGGCTTGCATTTGCTTGTCTCTTCAGGGAGTCATTAGGAATATTTATCTCTTTTCTCGTAATGTTTCATTACTTCATAGTCTTTTCATTGAGATCCTTATTTTTCTGGATTAGCTTGTAGTTTTATTTCTTGTTTCCTAGAAATAGCTTGTGTCTTTACATGTTACTACCTTTACCATTTTTTTTCTCTAATAGATAACAAACTAGTGACACTGATCTTTTCAAGCATCAAAAATAACAAGCAAACACTTGCGTTGACATGCACCAGTTTTCTGCCTCCTTCTGAATCATTAAAAGCGCTCTGCAGGAATGGTTTCTGAATGGCCTGTTCTGTCTTCTGCTTGTAAAATTGACTCGTTCAGTCTCCCAGAGGAGACATCGAGGGCAAGTCTATTCTTCTTCCAAACAGTTGTCGTCTACGGAGTCGCTTTATTGGTGCTCTTCTGAAATGTGCAACATGCATTGTTTACACGCTCACCTGAATGATTTATAGTCACAAAGTCATTTTCATTCCATTCTTTACAAGAATCATTGCCTTTATGGCTTTAATAGATTGAGGGCTTGTTTATCGCAGCATTTGTGTATTAATTAAGGTGTTTATTTCTATAAGTCATCATTGCATTTGCTGATACATAGAAATTAGGCATGCATTTTTTTTCTGGAATGACGTGCATTGATGAATCATTGACAACAAGTCTGTTTCACATCATGCAGAAAAGCAGTCACAGGTGGAAGTGTTCCTGCATGAGCAGCGCAGGTCTGTGTAGACCTATTTATCAAAATAATCTATGCAAAGTAGCTGTTTATTTAGAAAAAAATATTTATTTATTTATTTATTGTTTATATACTATTATTTGTTCATTATTTATATTATGTTTTTTAAAGTAGTGTTTTCAATTAATTGCAAAAATAAAATAAAAAATTATTCACATAATATATGTGTGTGCTGTGTATATTTATTATGTAAATAAAAACACATGCATGTGTATATTTAAGAATAATATGTTGTTTATATAAAAATATTTCTGTAATAAAAATTGTATGAATATAAATATATACATGTAAATATTTTCAAAATATACTGTAAGTGTGCTTTTATGTATGCATAATAAATATACACAGTAAACACATTGTATCGCCCCTGCACTGTTTTTGTTGTTGTTTCTGCCTGTCGTGTCTACCCTGTTACGTTGTGGATTATATTAAAAGGATTATTGTTATCGCACTCCTGAGTCAGCCTCCGTGCTTCGCCACACGCAGCCGTGACAGAATGACCGGACCTAAACAGTTTAAGTGAGCGGCGTGTTTCCCTTCCCTTCCCTAGTTTTTATTTTTGACACCCCGTACGCTCCTGAATATCTCCTCCTCCTGCTGGAGCAGCGGAAGAGATCTCTCAAGGACTAGACTGTTTCTACAGCCAGCTTGTTACACCAGCTTTCTGGACAGCACCGCTGTCCGAAGATGGTCCTCGAGGGGACTTCCCCGCCTTCGGGGAGTGGACACTGGCGAGGAATGGATCGTTCTTCACCTGCTGTCCTGTGGATGATCTCGCCAGTGCCGATCCTGACCCAGAGCCTAGCCCACCATCTCCCCGATGTGCGGAGCCACCACCCGTGCCCAACGCTGACAGAGAAGCCGACCCTCAGCCCACCATCTGTGTTCTGGCCTCGCCACGGATCTGCCAGTCTCCATCATCGTTGTGGCTGGAGGATCCCTCTGCCTCAGAGTCCCGAGCTCCGCCTCGTCCCGCCGACCTGTCGGCTCCACCATGGCACCTAGCTCCCTCCTCTCCACCGTGGCCCGTCAGTCCGCCAGGCTCCATCATCCCTCCCTCCCTCCTGCCCTGCCTCAGTACGCTGTCTCTCTGGCTCCACTGCAGCCTTCCTAATCCCCGTCTCCGCATCGGTCGCCGGTGCCATCTGCTCCACCTTGGCGCTCCGGATCCTTGTTGTCGACCTGGATCATCGGCTCTCCATCTCCGCTTCGGTCTCCTTGGTGGCTCCATCCTCCGTCGGCTTCTCCATGGGTCAGCATAATGGCTGGGCACTGGGTCCCACCAGATTCCTCCTGCTCCAGATCCCTCTGGTTTTCCCCTTGGCTCCTTCCTCCGTCAGCACCATCATGGACTTTGCCAGTCGTCCTCCTTCGGACACCAGGCCACCTCCTGAACCTTCGCGGCTTCCGGAAGGGGGGCAAACTGTATCGCTTCTGCACTGTTTTTGTTTTTTCCCCATGTGCTCCGTGTGACCTAGTTTCTGTTAATTGTCTATCGTGTTAAGGTGTGTCTTGTTTGATTTTTATTGTCTGCCTTTTATAAGTTCTCTTGTGTTCAGTGTCAGATTGTCCGGTCTTTAAGGTTTTCTGTGTGCATGTACCTGCTGTGTCTACCCTGTTATGTTGTGTTACGTATTATTAAAAGGATAATTGTTATCGCACTCCTGAGTCAGCCTCCGTGCTTCACCACACACAACTGTGACACACATATTATGTAAACAAAAACTTTTTTTAGAATGTGAATGATCGCAATTACTTGTTTGACAGCACTAATTTTAAGTTTAATTTTTTGTAATTTTGTTGTGCACTTCTTTTATTTAGATTTTTCTGTTGCAGTTTAATTTTATTTCAGAATTTCAATTATTTGTTTTTTAAGTTTAGGTTTTTCAACATATATACTGTGTATATATGTGTATATATATGGTTCATTTTTATTTTTATTATTATATTTGTAATGAAGGGGACTGACAAGGTTGGATCCATTTGCAAGCTTTTATTCAAAGTCGTACAGGCAGGGTAAAAAACGGCATCCAAGGAAAACATAGGCAATTGTTGGAGCAGGCAACAAACAATCAACAAAACCAGATAAACAGTTCAAGATCACAAACAGGAAAACAAACACGGGATGAAATGCTCAGAGATGGAACACTGGAAAACAAGATCTCGCGGTGAGTGGGGGAACAGGGTTTTTTTTAGATTCATTTTTAAATCTGTTTCATTTCTGAGTTTTATGGAAATTAGCAATTTGTAAATAATTTTAGTTACCGTAACCTACTCATATATTGTTTAAAACACATCTGTTGGGCTGGTATGAATCTGGATCATTTATGTTTAGTTTGAGGTTATTTTTACATAAATTGACAGTTGGGTGTAAATATGCTGTCCTTCAAGAGAGGAAGAGTCTCATAAACCAAATTTCTCTTTAGAAATAATCGTGTTTACTCCTTGTATGACACATCAGACGTTTTTTTAACTGGTCACTTTTGAGATTGCTACACAATCGAGTGCACTTGGCAGGCGACTGCAGGAGTGGAGTGTAATGATCATAATTAGTAAAAAGCTAAAGCAACACACTAAGACCAGGAATGTTTAAACGTGTAATTTTTGTTGCAGAGATGCAGTATACCATTATATTCTTTGACTTTCAGGTGTCCATTTGGAAAAATGTACATTGAAAAAGCAGATCAAAAATAGTTTTAGGAGACGTGTAATCAAACATAATCCAGAACTTTTGTAAGTAATGTTTAGGCATTTAATTTTTTTTTTTTTATTAAAGTGACCGGGCCCGTATAAACCAGCCCAATAAGGGCACTAGACCCACCTAGGTTATATAAATGAATATAGGCAATGGTTAAATCAGAAATTCAGTCCTAAGAAAACAGCTGTCTATTATATGATCCAACCGCAGATAAGTCTGTCAAAACACAATTACATGTTTAAACACCTCTACAGAGGCATAACTTAGAATTCACATTGATACATTTCAATTCATAACACTCTTACAATAAGAAAAGAAGAAACGATCAAATACCTTCACGATATCTCCTAATCAGGCTGAACACGTCCTATCACATTCATCACTATGCAGCTCAATATAAGACTATAATATTAAAACACACAGTTAAAACACACATTATGTTGTTTAAAACGCATAATAGATCGACTTATTTCACCTACCCGGGCAACGTCAGGCGCATGAAAGGGGGACAAAAGGCTGCAATAAACATACAGTTCCAGATCAACAAGTATTCATTTACATGCGCAGAAAACCAGCTGGGATACGAGATGACTGCTTTGCAGTGACTGTGAATCAGTGTCTGTTAAATCAACAAACAAGCATGCGCTTTTAAAAAAGAAAAGCCCAATCTACTCTACACATCTAATACATTGAGTACCATACCTCGAACTAATCCACCATGTGAAAGGGGAAAAGAAAGCTGCAATACGGGAAGTACAGCTCCAGCTCAATGTCCGCAATGCCACCACACCAAACAACAGTGTGCGATATCCACAAATCTCGCCCCACACCTTTAACTAAATTAGCTGGAAATTACCTGGCACCTGTCCATCCATGACGTCATCCCACAAGGCAACAATCCCCAAACCCGCTACACACACCCCAACTTAAAACATTCACACTACCTCTTCAGGCGCAGTCACACGTCCCCCTGATATGGCCAAAAAACGCTCCCATGTCCCCCCAACACCAGAAACCTGCCCTTCTGAATCAATATGGGGAGGTAACGGACTTCTACTTTCAATTTGTTTCTGTCTGCCCTGGCCTGGTGCACTTAGGGGAGGAACCATAACTCCCACCATCAACCCATCACATTCCTCAACATCAATCTCCTCCTCTACTTCCTCGCCGCTATCCACTCTTCCCTCAATCATTGGTGTACTGCTCACCTGTGAGATAGGGACTGGCTTTAACTCTGATCTATGAAGACACTTTGAGGAACCCACCCCATCGTGACGTCGCACTTCATAGGCCCATTCATCCTGAATCTTATTTCGCCCTAAAGGGTGACTCCTACATTAAACTAGTGTGCCTGGAGCAATGATGGATACATCATTCAGTAGCATTCTTCCCTGGTCAAAAGTCCTTTCCTCTAAGTACCTCCATGTACTAGACCACGGATAGATGCTCTTTATGTTGAGCGATCCAGTCACTTACTCTACCTACTCTTCCTCGATCACACCCAGGAGAGTCAATGGGCAACTGTGGCTTCTAGCCAAACATAAGTTCGTAAGGGGAGTGATGCGCTAACTGATGCACAGTAGTATTACATGCAAATAACAGTTGTGGGCAGAACTGTGGCAAGGTGGCAAGGTCCTTAACAGATCATGCAATGTTCGATTAAAACGTTCGCACTGCCCATTGTCCTCCGGGTGGTATGGGGTTGTATGACTTTTCTGGATTCCATAAATGTCACAAAGGTGTTTGAGTAACTCACTCTCGAAGCTACGACCTTGGTCAGAATGTATACGCTTTGGAACCCCATACACACATACACCACTTTTCCACAAGCATTTTAGCCACGGTCTTTGCTCACTGATCTGAGGTGGCAAACGCTTGAGTAAACTTAGAAAACACATCGGTCACCACCAAAACATTCTAATGCAAGTCTTGATGCAATAAGACTTCCCATATAAGTGCAATATATAGGCTGTATGGCCTTAGCCAATACGCAACGCTCCCACTCACTACACCAGCGTTTAACATCCTTCCACATTCCAGGCTAATAACATTGTTCCCTCAACAAAGTGATGGTTCGTTCGACACCTTGATGCCTGTGTTTATTATGCATGTTGTTAAATGCCTCAGTCCGCAAAACAACAGAAAGTAGTAACTACAAAACAGACTCCACCCAGTGGAAGCTGGACTTTTTGATATAATACTCCTTTATCCTCCATAATACGAGGCCACTAACTCCCTTAGACCTTCAGGACCCTGGGCTACTTGTGGGTTGTGTTCCCTTCCTTTAGTATCTGAGGCAAACTCTGATCACCGGGTCTGCAATGCAGAAAGGTCACCCTTCTCTTGCCTTGGTACGGCATCTATAGCTAAAGCCGTTACAACCGAATTTGGCTTTGAAACTTTCTGCCTCAAAAACACCTCAGTCGGAACTGCACTCCCTGCATTACAGATTGTCTGACTAATTTCGGCTAATGAGGGAAGACGTGATAATGCATCCGCATTACGGTTAGCTGCAGCTGGTCTATACCAAAGTTCAAAATCAAAAAGAGCCAGCATTTTGCAAATAGCTCAAAGGATTATTATCTGTATATACTGTAAACTTGTTTCCCATTAAATACTCCCTGAACTTCTCTGTTACAGACCATTTTAGAGCCAAGAGCTCCAATTTCATTGAGCTGTAGTTGGATATATTAGTTTCAGGGGGGCGTAAACCCCTACTTGCAAAAGCAATAGGCCTAATCTGCCCACCTTGGTCTTGCGACAACACTGCTCCAAGACCACGGTGGCTCGCGTCAATTTCCAAAATAAATGGTCTTGTAAAATCTGCATACCCCAACACAGGGCTATGCACCAACTTCTGTTTAAGGGTCACAAAAGCTCTCTCACAATTATCGGTCCAATGTTGTTTGAAGGAACCTAATGCCCTACGAACTGGCCTTGCAAAGCTCCCACCAACTTATGCAAGGGTGCTGCCACTGCAAATAGTCGATAGTATGCGATAGTATGAAGTAAAGCCCAAAAAGGAACACAATTCAGTCACAGTACTAGGCCTTGGCCACTGTGCAACAGCACTAATCTTTTCAGGGTCTGTGGCTACCCCCTCTGCTGAAATAACATGTCCTAAGTATTTCACTTCTGTCTGAAACAGATGACACTTTTGTAGCCTCAACTTCAGATGATATTGCTTGAGACGTCCCAACACCATTCCCAACCTCTCCAGGTGCTGCTGGAACGAAGTTGAAAAGACAACAATGTCATCCAAGTATAGTAGTAGAGCATTAAATCGCTGGTCGCCAAATATCCTTTCCATAAGCTGCTGAAAGGTACTTGGCGCATTACACAACCCAAAGGGCATTCTGGTAAACTCAAAGAGCCCAAAGGGGGTGCAAAATGCTGTCTTCTCCTGATCTCCACTTGCTACAGGGACCTGATTGTATCTACTAGCCAGATCTAACGTACTAAACAACCTAGCCCCAGCCAACGTGTCTAGGGACTCCTCAATCTGTGGAAGAGGGAAAACATCCTTGCGAGTTCTCAAATTAAGCTGTCGATAGTCTACACACAGCCTAATCCAACCATCCTTCTTTTGCACCACAGCAATTGGGGATGCGTATGGGCTACAACTTTGTTTTACCACCCCTTTATCTACCAACTCTTGGATATACATCTTTACTTGATCATACTGAGAAGGAGGCAACCTACGATAACGCTGTTGCACTGGAGTTTCATCCCTCAAAGGTATGGTATGCTCAACTAATGAAGTACAGCCCAAATCCCCTTCCCCCTGACTGAAGATATCGCTATACCTTTCCAAGACACTACAAGTCTCGAATTCTTCCTGCGAAAACAAATTTGGCCAAGCCAACTGAGAGAAATCTACTACAGGGAGTTCTTCTACTGCCACTGCTTGAATTATAGCTACTTGTTCTCCCGTAGAAATAAGCATTTTAACCTTTTGGGGTCTGAGGTGGGGCACTTAAGATGTTTGGACATGCTCTGATATTTGTGCTTTTATCAGCTTCTTATAACATATTATTGACCAACATGTACTTTTCTTGTAATCTGCACAAATTATTCTACAACAATACGTGACAAAGATGAATTTACATGTTTGCATTTTTTAGAAAAAAAAAATATGCGTGGTTAGTAAGTTTTGGGAAAATAAAAGTAGCTGAAATAAGGCCAATAAACACATACTTAATAGTCCTGCGCAATACTGTGGGTAACCAGTGTATTAGGCTAGAATATTTACTTCAGAATGATGTGAAAATCATTCCACTTACGTTTTCAGAGAAAACAATATAGTGTTTTAAATTTTAAAAGACATGTTTGAGGCTGAAAGCTGGTGTGCGAGGTAGTGAGAATGGCCATTAATATTCAGTGATTCTCACCTGAAGAGACAAAAACCCTTCCCTAATGGTGCATTACTGACAGTGACAGGTCAAGCAGGTAACAAAGAATGTGAGGAGATATATGTATATATATATATATATATATATATATATATATTGTTTTTTTTTTTTTATGAACAACCCAGTCTAAGTAATATATA
>JAUMHP010000062.1:18428737-18440170 GCA_032361065.1 Enteromius trimaculatus
TAACGGAGTTAATTACTTTTTGTCGTTAATTACGTTAATTTTTTTAATGCATGTCACGCATGCGCAGTGTGACGAATTATTTGTCAGGAAAGTGGGACAACAATTACCTCGAAGTAACTGCACGTTGCATCTGTGACTTGTGGATACTGAAGACTTTTACGGTGACTATGTTAAAAACTGAGGAGCGTCATTTTGCGGAGGCTTGTAAACAGTTTCTGTCTGTTGGACGTAAGTGGGGGCAAGACGACAACCATCAGGACCAGCAACAGTGTGTGAATACCTTGTGAAGACTTAAAGAAAACCTTTGACATCTGTCGTTGCCAACAAAGGGTATATAACAAAGTATTGAGATAACATTTTGTTATCGACCAAATACTTATTTTCCACTATAATTTGCAAATGAATTCATTAAAAACCCTTGACAATTGGCAACCACCTTAGAAACACCCAAGCAAACCACCCTTGGCTCTGGCAACCACATAGCAACACCCTAGACCCAGACTGGGTATCCTAGCAACTACATAGCAACACCCTAACAACCACTCTTTCACATAGCAACATCCTAGCTATTATCACAAGTACCCTAGCAACACATTGGCAACCACCCTAATGTGGTCCCTATTGTCCCAGCTGAAACTAATCTAGTAAAGCTAGTGAAGCTGGTTGACTCACCGTTTAGTGCACTGGCTGGGTGCTCCCAGATGTGCGTCTCTTAATCGGTAGATTCCAAAACACAACATGTTGTACGTCTTCAATGCTTTACAGAATAAATCACCGTAACAGCCCCCATCCTGAAAACACAAGCACAAACATTATATGAGTTTAAAATTTAAGCAAATATTTGACCAAATTGTATCTAGTGGAAATGTTTGGTACTGCACCCTAACAAACAAACAACATTAACAAAAAACAAATGAATATTTTAATATATAATTTAAAATATAATAACTTTTTCAATACGTTCCTCGGTATGGAACATAGCTTCACTGCGATTAGTTGGATTTATTACAAGGAAAGTTGTTGCAATCAATTTATTTTAGCTACATTTAAATGAACAAATGTAGTCGACTAACTTTCAACTAAATTTGTTTAATTAAATGTAGCTTAAATAAATTAATTGCAACAACCTCCCTAGTAAATTCAATGAATCATTTTTCAGTGTTCTTTAGATTTATGGATTTGATTATAAAGTTTTAGCGTAAAAATGTTTGGGAAACATATTTTTCATATAACATTTAATATTTTCATAATATGTATATATATATGTATATATATATTCCCCTTTATAATTTGTCTTCTTTAAAAAATTAAACAAATAAATCAATAACTTAAACTTAAGTCTGG
Organism: Enteromius trimaculatus; assembly: GCA_032361065.1. Classification (NCBI taxonomy): domain Eukaryota; kingdom Metazoa; phylum Chordata; class Actinopteri; order Cypriniformes; family Cyprinidae; genus Enteromius; species Enteromius trimaculatus. The sequence continues at coordinate 18,430,082 of JAUMHP010000062.1, forward strand.
ACTCCAAAGCTTTTAAGATTTTTAAGTTGGAGTTAAGTTATGAGTTTTAAATAGGATTTAACAATTAAGAAATTTCATTTTCAGGTCTATGCTCAAAAAGTGGTTTAACTACGGTGGCCCAGAAGTGCACAACATAACAAAATTTAAAAAGCAAACATAAACTCACAGCACAATGGAAAAGCTCCCGACCACTAGGGGGCATTTGGTCCACAGAAACGGTATTGTGCAAGGTACCATGGGCTCTGCGGGCTGTGTTGGTAGTAAAATGTTGTTTTTCAGACCCACAAAATGAGCAATACATCGCAAACTGAAATAACGCCAAGGGATGGTTTTAATGTCAGCATTAAAAGTATCAAAACAGGTACAGACAAACCCTGAATACTTATGAAATGTGAACAATAACCGTTTCTGCAGACCAACTGCCCCCTAGTGGTCAGGAGCATTTCCGTTGTGTTGTGGCTTAATGTTGTTGTGTTTTAAGTTTATGTTTCCTTTTTTAATTTTGTTCTGTAGTGATCTGATGTTATGTTTTGTTTTTTTCGTTGTGTTGTGAGCTTATGTTTGCTTTTTTAATTGTTTTGTGTTGTGCACTACTGGGCCACCGTATATAACAAATGGATCATAATTATTCTACAAATATAATTTAGTCCCATAAATTCCTCTAAATATGGATGTTTCAAAAGTACCCTTATGCCATGTGTAACACAGCTCTAACTGAATAAAAACATCCAGCAAAGTTTTGATCTGAAAGTGCAGCGTGTATAAAGTTACTGTCTCTCAAAAGAAAGAGTCAACTCTGAATCCCTGAAAAAACAAGTCATTTTTAAAATGTTTCACGTTAACCTCAATATAAAAAAAATTAAATATTTGCAAATACAAGCCCACTTGATTAATAGTTTTAGCTAAATGTAATAACCTTTCTTGCGTCATGTTTTATCAGACTGACTCATAATACATAAATAATAAATACATCATGTTTCTGCTTTAAGGCCTGAAGAAGAACTTTATTTAGGTTGCACTGGGAAGTTGCTGTATTGACTATTGAGTCTTATCACTGCTAGGTGCTGTTTTTAAAGCATTAAAAGCTCATGAACACTGCTTTAAATGAAATCGACCAATCACTGGAGGAGTTTGGAGAAATGAATCGTTAGGGAGCCATTGAATAAGTGAGTTAAAAATTAATGCATATTATAAGAAATTGAAAGTGTTTTTGATCTTGTATACATGTCAGCCTGTTTGTGACTCCCAAAACCTTTCATTACCCGTAATACAAGCACTTTAACATGCTGAACGTTTCACTGAAACTAAAGAAAAGTTGTTAATTTTTTATCTCCACACAAGAAGCACCTAAGGGTTAAACATAGAGCAAATAAAGAGGTCAGTCTCACCCCGAGGTCAGCGAAGGGCCCGTCGTATAGCGCCAGCTGAGCGACCCGGCAGCGGTCTCTGTTGGCCAGCGTTTGTGGTGTGCTGTATCCTCCACGCAGAGCATTCTCCTCCGCAAGAAGACCCTCCAGCTCCGGTGTGGCTCCGCCGGTCACCAGTGTCCTGATCAGTGTCAGGATGTTATCATTGAAGTACGTCTGAGAGAGAAAGAGAGGAGCATTACTACAAGTTGCTGTCACTACAGTGGATCAGAGACAAATAAAAAAGCACATGCAAAAACTCTACTTACCATGTAACGAAGTTATGGAACAGTTTGTACTTATGTAGACGTAACAGGGAGCTACTGTTACACATTTGCTACAAACTGAGTCTGTTACACAGATACTTATGTAACCAAACGATTGTCACATATGTGTTGCAGACTTTATACAACATAATTATAAATCAAACACACAGACATAAGCTACTTAAAATAAAGTGTATCAAGATTGTACTCAAGTGTAAGTATCTGTGTAACTGACTCAGTGTGTAACATGTGTAACAGTTGCTGTCTGTTACATCTACATCATTACAAACTCCAGAACTTAGTTACATGATAAGTACATTTTATGTCATGTAAGTACAAAGGCTACTACTAAGCTACTACTTAATTACTCTGTATTATGACACATTAAAATAAAGTGTTACCTACTTTATTTTAAGGTGTCCTTGTTACAGTGTAGTTATACATTTAAGTAATGAGTGATATTAATGTAATTATGCATAATTAATTGTTATTATAATAGTGAGTACATAGAACGTGTAACAAGGACAGCTTAAAATAAAGCGTTTACCTACGATAAAATTAATAAAAACACAAATGGGGTAATATTTTTGTGGTTTGTGGTGCTTGTGCATGTCTTTACTTGTGTTGTGGATATTTTTAGCACATGCGATGCCAAACTGATGAAGATGTTTTCTGAATTTGCTGGTGCTCTCTGTGTTTTCTGTGTTTTTGTGGTGACTTACGGCACTCATTAATGAATCCAGCACACTGACGGCGAACGCTGTCCCGCAGGCAAACGGCTGGGTGAGGTACAGCTCAGTGTCTGGATCGTCGTCATCATCCTGGTCCAGAAACTGGACGTTTGAGTCGTTCACTGCAGGCACATACACACAAACACACAGTGTGAGGAATGTGTTTCATTAAATGTGGAGTCTTATTAAAAATATTCAGAGAAGATAACAGGACATCACAGGGTCAAAAATGATCTTTTGGCAAATAGATTAACTGCTGCAACTTCCCAGTGCAACCTAAATAAAGTTCTTCTTCAGACCTTTTAGCAGAAACATAATGTACTTTATTATTTATGTATTATGAGTCAGTCTGATAAAACATGATGCAAGAAAGGTTATTACAGTTAACTAAAACTATTAATCAATAAATTAACATTTTACTTAAAATGCAACAAACTTGAACTAAATTAAAATATTAAGAAAACAATAAACATTGTATTTTAGCTAGTTATAGCTAAATACTGAGCAAAGGGTCTGAATACTTAGGACCATGTGATATTTCAGCAGCAGGAAGTTCATTTCAGACCCTGATCTTTAGAGTTTCCTGTCAGAGACACTCAGAAACACATAACAGAGTGACAGATCAGATTGGCAGCACGTCTTGCCACACAGAAGCACACGGGACTCACAGCATGCTGTAGAAATGCTCATGCTAACAGTGAAAACACCTCCAGAGTTCTTACCCAGCTCTGTTATCATTGGGATGTTGTTCCCGCTGCTCTTGTCCTGGCTCAGAGAAACCAGGGGCAGCAACTTGTCTGTTTTAGCTGGCAGCATAAAACAACCAGTTACCAAAACCAACCACTTAGTTGTTTTACACTTCGTAACCATAAACCTAGAAATTCGCTTCAAAATTATTTTCAGCAACCGTTATTAAAACAGCCATTCACTCTCAAATGCTTTGGGGTCAATGGGAATTTTTACAATAAAGGTTCCATTTGTTATTAATACCACATTAATACAGTATAAATAAAATATTCTAAAGCATTTACTCATCTTCATTAATGTTTATTTTAACATTTACTAATATTAATTATCAAAATCAAAGGTCATTTTTATTTCTTTATTAATGTCAGGGTTATTATATTTACAGTAACTAACGCTAAAAACAAAACTAAACTAAACTAAAATCTCAAGCTTATTTTTGCTAGTTGCCAAGGCAATCGTTTTCGTTGTTTTAAATATATTTGGTTTAATTATTATTTATATTTAATGTAATATTTGAATAAAGTTAAATAACACATTTAAAGTGTTAAATACAAATTTATAACATTAAAAATACTAATGCAAATTTCAAAACACTCTCTCACACACACAAAACTACTTTAAAATAAAAACAAAAAGTCAAAAAATAAAAACATTAAAATACTTATGATAGAAAAAGATTAATAAATTCTGTAAAAATGTATTGCATTAACTGATGTTAACTAATTGGACCTTATTGTAAATTGTTAGCAAATTTTTTTGGGGGGGAAATATGCTCACTGTGGCTGCATTTATTTGATCAAAGTGAAAACAAATGTGAAATATTACATGTGAATATCTGTTCAAATATTATTTCTGTGATCAAATCTGAATTTTCCATTTTCAACATCATTCCTCCAGTCTTCAGTGTCACAAGATCTAATATAACCATATAATATGAAGAACATTTCTGATTATTATCAATGTTGAAAACATATTCATGTTTTTGTGGAAAATGTGTCATCTTATTTTTTAGGATTTTTTAATGAATAGAAGGTTCAAAAGAACAGCATTTATTTAAAATAGAAATCTTTTTAAAACTACAATTGTGACTCTTGCTGGCAAAACTAGTGGTAATGCGCACGGACTAATTCTGAGCTATATGGAATTTGGTATTTTCACAAAATACATTTAATTAATGAATTCATAATGAATATACCTGTGTCTGTCTTTATATGTTAATCTGTATTTTAAATAAACAATAACACAACAATCGCTCACTGCTCTTGTAGTTTTAATAATCAGTTTGTTTGTTTTCTTGGTTTTGATTCTTATTCATAACAACAAAGATTATGTAATGATTGTTATTCCAACAACCATGATTGTGAAGGGCTTTTAATAGAGAATGAAAATTAGAAATAACTCATTTTTATGACTCATTTTACCAGCAGCGGTCACAAATGTCTGTCCCTTTTGATCACTTGAATGCATCCCTGATGACTAAATGTTAGTTTGGGTTAAAAGGTGCTCCTCACCGAGCTCAGTGATGATGGGAATGTTAGCTCCGGTGGTTATAGATGCCTGTCGCACCAACCCGTAAACGGGACTGTTCTCCGGAGACGAGCGGTCCATGCCTGGAGGAGTGAACCCTGGAGCAGAGCACATAACACATCAATAAAGAGACATGTCAAATCAAATCCAAATTTTTTATTTTATTCATATTTTTCCTAAAAAGAGACAAACAGAAGTAGTGATGAAAACCAAAACACTAAATAGTTATCATAGTAATCCACTATTTAGACGTGTAGCAATGACATTTTTACCTGAGATTCTGAGCCAAATCACTGGTGAGGTTAAAATGACTTCAGATAGGTGTTATTTTACTTCATGTTATTGGTAGCTCTATTAGTCTGTTTCTGACAGGGTAAAATGGCTGTTTTCTTACACTACCATTGAGAAATTTTAAGCAAATTACAGACTTTTCTTTAAGACCCTAAAGAATCATATCAGCTTGTGGAAAACTGGAGTTATATGACATCTTTAACAGATTGTTAGTGCATCACTTTTCACGTTGGTCTGAATGAAAACGTCTATGTTACGAACGTAACACATGTTCCCTGAAGGAGGGAACAGAGACTTTACATATGGGAACTCGCCAGAGAGACCAATTGCCTTTGAAAATGAATATTGTTTCAACATAGTTTATGCATGTGGAAATCAGAAAATTCAATATATCGATAGGATAATGGATATAATTGGAAAACACAGCCTTCTGGCTGACTGTGGAATATTGAGATATAAGCCACAACCTACTGGGCGAACGAGACCCAGTGGATCACAGTACAGAGCTACTCCACTCTAGTTCCGACTGCGGGGCAGGGAGGACTCAGGTCGCATATTTGGAGGGACCACTGAGAAAAATGCGCATGGATCCCGTGGGAGCCGGCCTCCCGTTCACCTGCTGTCTTCAGTGAAGACACGGGACGACACAGCCTTTACGCGAACGTCGTAGAACCTGGTGAAGGTGTTGGGTGTCCCTGGAATGTGAACAGCGCACAGCGATTTCAGCCGCTTGTGACTCCACAGGAGCAGATGGCGGGCGAGTTGTGACATGCGGAGCGGGAGCGCAGACCATCTTGCCTGTTGATGTACGCAACGACTGCTGTGTTGTCCGTCCGGATCGGCATGTGCGCAGCATCGGAAGAAAGCGACACAGGGCCAGAAGTACGACTAACAACTCGAGGCAATTGATATGCCAAGGCAGTCGGGTGCCTGTCCAAGGAACCAAGGCTGCCTGCACATTGCATACAGCACCCCAACCCGTGGAGGAGGCATCCATGTTCACCAAGACATGCCTGGACACCTGGCCCAGGGGTACTCCGACCCGGAGGAAAGCAGGGTTGGTCCACGGGCTGAATAGGCGTCGACACTGCGGGGAAACAGCAATACGAAGCGGTCTTATATGAAGCAAGCTCAGCAGCGTGACCGCGGCTGCAGCGACCTTCAAGGCTAGTATATCCAGCATGGGTCTCAGCCCACCGCTCTTTTTGGGCACGATGAAGTACTGTAAGGACTGTAAAACCCTGACCTCATCTTGGCTGGTGGGACAGGCTTGATTGCATCCTTCACCAGTAGGACCGCAACCTCCGCACGTAGGCCGGCGGTATCTCTGTCAGAGCGGACAGTGTTATAGCGGGTGCCACGGTACCTGGGCGGGTGCCTGGCGAATTGAATCACATAGCCGAGGCGTACCGTCCGTATCAACCACCACAAGCGGGCTGGGAAGCGCTATCCAGGCTCCCAGCTGAGTCGCTAGTAGAATCAAGGGAACGTTGGTCGCCGTGCCAGCAGTGGGGCAGTCGGTAGGGGGACAGGGGCAGGGATCCCAGAAGTCTAAATGTCCTGGAGAAAAGTCTGGCTGCATTGAGCAGTGCTTACCTGCTTCCCTGGATCCTGCACTGCTGACACAGTGCTTTGTCGATGTCTGCCACCTGCGCCAGATTCAGCCAGAGAAGTCGCTCCTGGACCACAGCTGTGGACATCACCTGGCCAAGAGAACGTGCGACGACCTTCATCGGCCGGAGAGAGAAGTCGTTCGCGGCACAGAGTTCCTGCATCTCCCCTTGGTCAGGACCGTTCTTGTGCAGCTGTTTTAACGCCTTAGCCTAGTAGACTTGCAGCCTGCGGCCACCGCAGTGCAGCAGCATCCTGGTGTGGTTTCCGCCTCACCTTCTGACTCTCCCTCTGATGCTGCGGAAAACATCTCAGCCTCGTAGGCCGCCCCGAAGGACACACTCGGCCCTGTTACAGGGGGGAGCGGCCCCCTGCGGGAGGACCACGGGACTATGCAGTGCGGCAGAAGTCCGCAGGGCTTTTACACCAGACAGAACATTCTGTACAGAGGTCCGACAGGTGCCTCGGTGTGGCGAGGGAAGCCGTCTCGCGAACGAGAGGTGGGACCTCAATGTAGTCATGGGCATCCGCTCGCAATGAACGCAAGACCCATCCACGAAAGCTGTCTCAGCGTGTTCTCGAACTAGACACATGAGGCAGCGATCGTGTCCGTCTACAGAGGTGAGGAAACTCCCGCACCCAGAAACGCACAGTCAGTTCGACATTCCGGAGAACGCTTCACCAACTGCGAAAATGTGTTTTTTTTTCTGGATTGCCCAGGGAAGACCTTTCGCGGCAACTCCGTGCACTCAATAGGTCTTGAAGTTGGCACAGCCGGCTTCGAAAAAAGCCACCAACTTGCAGGATTCGCTGACAGCTGCCCAGTAAACACTGCCAGACGAGAGAGCAAAAGATCGCAGGAACTCTTTTCAGTAGATTAACCGTCAACTTCAATACAGCCAAGGGGATCTCAAGGCTCTGAAGCGAAAAGCTGCACTCGTGCCCTCTTATACTCACGTAGTAATGAGGTGCACCTGAGCGCAATCAAGTGCAAGCCAATATTCATTGGCCTTTTGTATAAAGCTCAAAGGCAACTGGTCTCTCTGGCGAGTTCCCATATGTAACGTCAAAGTGATTCAACTGAAAAGGGTAATGCAAATTAATTTTTCACCATTAGGTGCTGCTTTTGTACCATTAAAAGCTCACAAACACTGCTTTAAATGTAATCGATTAATCACTGGAGGAGTTTGGAGAAAAACTATTGTTGAACAAATCGTTTGGGAGTCATTGAACAAATAAGGTAAAAAAATAAATGCATATTATAAGACAATGAAAGTGTTTTTAATCTTGTTGGGGACTCCCAAAACCAAAATATGAACCTTTCAAAACCCGTAATAGGGGCACTTTAACAAAATCAAAAATCTGAGCTGAGACGCTCTGGACCTTGAGAGTTGGCCTGCAGGAGTCCAATACTGTCATCAAACTGCATGGACTTGATGTTGAGCGATGCCAGAATACACTCCTTGTCCTGCAGAGAGGCGTCGTCGATGTTGTTCTGATTGGCCGACAGAATGACACACATGTCACAGAGATTGATGTTGACCGCTCTCAGATCAGCCCGACTCAGTGGAGTCCCCTAAACAAGACATACACGGCAGAAAAAATAACAGCAGCTCATTACACAAGACTCTGTTTCTGTTCACATCCAAACACAATGCAATGTACCGTTCAAAATACTGGTCAAATAAATACACTCTTAAAAACCTTTTGGTCTAAATGTCTTCAATGAAGAACCTTTCTGTTTCACGAAAGCTTCTTTGTGGCGAAAGAAGGTTCTTTAGATTATAAAAGGTAAGAGATGGTTCTTTAAATAACCTTTTAGTTTTTACGTTTTTTCATGCACCTGTCAAGTTTGAGATTTTGGGCTTTTTGGTTTTAGTGGAAAGAAAACACCTGAAAGACACTTTTAAGTTTTTCTTTTATAGCATTTTATCTACTTATTTCAATTACAATACATATGTTTACAGGCCGTTTTCTCTAATTGTTTTCCTTCTCATGCATTGAGCCGTAAATCTCCACTTCATTAGCATTTACACCAAACGTACATTTGTATTCCTGATATATTGATATATATGGTTTTACCTGGTTTTTGGATCATATGTAATTTATATCTTGCAATTGCAACTTTACATCTTACAGTTCTGAGAAAAAAAAAATTCACCAGCAGTGTCTACAGTATATTGGTCCTGTATCCTATATTTGCAGATGTTTTTAGCGTGGTAAATAGAGAGTGCTCACGGGTAAGATGGAGACTTTGGGGAAGTTGTGTAGCGTCTCCCACTCTCTCTTCAGATACTCCAGAGATCCCACAAAGACGATGGGCTTGAGCTCATGATAGTGGAAGTTACTGGCTCTGAGAGGCATCACCAGATTTCGCAGACCGATCAGAGCCGACTTCACATCGCCGAAAATACAGACCACCACGTGACCACTCAAAACCGTCATCGCTGCCTCGCTGCGAGTCTGAGAGACAGAGCACTAAATCAACCTTCACATTACTGATAACTACCGCTATAATAGGGACCTATCAAAAACATTTACAGCATTAGAACAAAAAAAGTTAACTGAAATAAAATGTTAAATGCTTTCAGTTTTATTACTTACAGAACAATCACAGATGCTAAAAGACGCAACTACTATCAGCTGTACTATTAAGACTTCAGTTAGTGGAAAAGAGTTTAATTACTTTAAATGTCTAAAAATAACTAACCTAAAAATACAAATAATAAAAACAAAATACACCTTTTACAAATTAAAAATGAAAATACAGACCAATATATCACTGACTGACTTTTTCTGACCTAGTCACAAACACTAGTCTGATACTGTATTATTACTGTAACCTACAACTAAAATAATTACAGTATTTGAAATAAAATAAAATGGAAAATGTTTTAAAAGCTTTCAGTTTCATTATTTAGAATTAGAAATTTTACATAATTTTTAAATTGACAATTTAATTTAGAAATATTAATTTATTACAATTAGTAAAAATAGCAATGAAAATCACCAAACAAAAATGGGAAAATATAATAAAAACGAACTATATATATATATTCTTTAAAGTAATAAACTTGACAAAAACAAAACAAAATTATTAAAAACAAATTCAGCAAAAGTTTCAATTAGTTGCATGGCAATTTTTCACATTTTCGTTTTGATAAAGTTGAAGAATATAGTAACTAATCTAAAAAGGAAATAAAAAATAAATAAATAAATATATATATATATATATATATATATATACAGTGCCATCCACTAATATTGTCACCCTTAGCTGTGAAAATAAATCTGCATTGTTTATCCTTTTGATCTTTCATTCAAAACAATTGATAATAGGGATGAAATAAATGTTTTTCTCCAATACTTGTTGACCACAATTATTGGCTCCCCTAGAATTTTTAATGGGTAAAATATCTCTGAAGTATATTCCCATTCATATTCACAATTTTGAGCACTCCAGGATGATCCATTATCCAACCCTGGCTTCCTGTTTCACATACATACATA
>JAUMHP010000062.1:18445455-18455658 GCA_032361065.1 Enteromius trimaculatus
ATTAAAAACGTTTTTCTCTTTAAGAAAAACAAACAAAAGCTTTTTCTCAAAACTCTCTCTTATAAAAAACGTTTTCCTCCTTCCTAAAAACATTTTTTTTTCTCTTCAGAAAGCTTAATTTAAAAAATAAATAAAATTCTATCTTTAAAAGCTTTTTTTTCTCTTCAAAATCAAATTCATTTTCTCCCTTAAAAAAAACCCCACTTGATTTCTCTTTTTAGAAAAGTAAATAACTAAAATAAATAATGTTTTTTATTTTATAGTTTTTTGTTTGTTTGTTTATTTTTACCATATTGCGATTCAGGACAACTTGTTTAGTATTTCTGAACTCTGTTAGTCGCCATGCACTTCCCACAAAGCCAGGCCGAGTCTTACAGAGTGTGTGTGGGCCGATGGTGGAGGTGGAGCCGTGGCTGGAATGATATCTGTATTTAACAGGTAGACTACAGGCCCGATGCAGACGGGTGGCATCAGACGCATCTGCGTTGCTGCTGCTCTGATACAGCTCTCTAGAGCTGGCCAGACTGAGTCTGTGCAGGTATAAGGCGGCCGGAGACAGCAGACTGCCTTTACCGTTATTTACTAAAGGCACTGACAGACGGACACCCCGGACAGCAGGAGGCGCTCTCACAGCGCACTGAGCTCGCATTACAACGGGTTTAGGATTCTGGGGCTGGAATGTTGGACTGAGCTCATCATTTACTGTCAAATAAAAGACATACATTCATAATCAAGCAATGAAGAGAGTAACACCCATCGTTACTGTCCTTAACATATTAATGATATAATATTGTACATTTTAGAAATTATGCTTCAAAGTATTTCTTTATTAGATAATGTATTATATACAGTATGTATATATAGAGAGAGAGAGAGAGAGATTTTATATTTAGATTTTATTTACAATTTTTAAGCATGGAAATTCAAAAAATTTGTGAATGTTTTGTTTTATAATACTGACTCTAAATACTGATTTTATTACAACATATATTTTAAAAATATCCCAAACACAATACAATTAAATTATATTTAATTACTAATTAATTTATTATTGATCCTCCAGGATGCTTATTATTTTAAAGATATTGGGATATCTGTCAGGTAGTAGTGATGTTATATGGATAATATTCCTGAAACTGCTGACGGCACTATTAGCTGACCTATTCAGCATCATTCAATTCAGTAAAAAAGCTCCACATTATCAGAAGTGCAGTGCAGCAGCACCATCTAGTGCTGAATGAGAGCAGGTGTCTACAGAGCTACGTTATATTCAGACACAGTGACAGACAGCCTGCAAAAAGTATTAGGACACAACCTGTGTAAACTGACTTCATACAGCCATCTATTAATAACCAACGAGCAAAAAAAAGTTGTTTCTCTACATTTTGAATGACACTTCCTTTGATACATTATCTGGTGCAATTACACATTAATGTATGTCTTTGTTGGCCAAATACTTTTTGGGGGCCACCTATTCTGCATCTCAATTTGCAAAATATTCATCAGACCAAATCAAATCAAATGTTTGGATGAGCAGGACATGAAGAGAAGTGTGGCGAGAATGAAGAGAAGATTGATGAAGAAACTGCGGACAGTTAAGAGACAAATTAGGAAAAATGGGGAAAAGACTTACTTGATTTGATGTATCCGTTATAGTTACTTTTAGCTGAGAAAATGCAAACACAAAATGAGGTTAAACTGAGATATGTGGAGCAATGATGAAATGATGAACCAGTGACACATAAAATGGAAACTTAACTAGTCTCCTAGCCTGACCATCTGACCCAAAGGGCCCCTAAGATTATAAAATTGAACCAATCTAAGAAGCATAGCCAGGCTGGGACACCAGATAAGTACCTTATAAGCTTTTACATATCTTTGCTCGAAACCTCCAATACAGAAGATATGTACTAAGTGTATTTAAAGCATATACTGTATAATGCTCCTATACAGTATATAAGTGTTAGTAATGTCAATCACCATACCCAACATCTACATTATTAGCATAAAACACAGCACAAACTATGCTTAAATGACATGTTCAGATAGCTAAACTGCGTCAATACAGTTCACACAAACAGCATGCAGGAGACCACACCAGATACATCCATAGGCTTTAAGCAGTCTTCACCACATCAGATGCCACCACTATATGGCACTGCACATGTAGCGCTCACAGACTACATGGGCACTCGGCACGGGTGCCCACAGGAAAGGCGTTCACTTACAGGAGCATATAGTGGTCGTGTTATCATACAGAGACACAGGAGAGAAGGGGAAGCCACGGTGCAGAACCTCCATGTTACTAGCCACACTGTCTGACATGCACGAGCAGCCACGTTCTGCCCCACCGCAAGCTACACAACATGCCAGATGCATTCTCTTGTAGGCAGACTTCTTGGCTGGGGTCATGGGGTGGATGAGGGGAGAGGAGGAGGAGAAGCATGTTAATGGATGGGAGCATTATTTCACTAACAGAAGCTGGACATTCAGAAACTAAGCGGGGCAAGTATAAAGCCCTGAGGAACACCTTCAGAAAAAGAGGTTTGTTATCAAGTTATGTACAATTCTGTTACACAGTAAAATCTGTTGTATTTTTCAACAACAAGATATCAGTTCAAATGGTTTCAATGCTGTTTTAATAAATTTTTATAATCTTGGAAATACTGTATTTTAGAGACGCGAGTAAAGCATGGAAATGCATGGAGATGAATGAGAAAAGATATCAGGAGCCCACTGTAACGACCTCCCATGGTTTATAAAATGTAAAGGTATTCTTAACATTTAAATCATTATGCAAAGCACAACATTTTAATGATGAATTACAAAATATATATATATATTATTAAATATTACAAAAGAAAAAAATTCATATGGGGCAATATCTTAACTCAAAACTGAATAATTCTCAGAAAAGCCCAAGTGCTGTTAGGAGCCTGTTAGCACAGCAAAAATTCAAGCTGTCTCCTGCTGATGATGCGGTGGAGGACAGTGGGTTAATGGAACATGTGATTTAACATTCACACATGCAGCAGGCTACAGTAGAAATCTACAGTCATTACTCACAATACAACACTATCAGAGGGTGGGGGAAATGAGCACAGATCCAGGGCAGCGAGAAGAAGGGAGAATGTGAAATGTGTCAATTACTAAAAAAAAATTGTTTGTGTATTTTAAAAGTTGGTAGAGGTTAAATCCAAAAACTTTTGTAATGTGGCAAGGCAGTGCAGAGAAACAGCATCAGTAAAGATGTCATTGACAAACTCCTCCACACATTAGAGATTTATATCTATGTGAATATTTTCCAGCTGTGGGGAAAATTGTGGTAAAGTGCAAAGTAAAAAACAACATTTTCATACATGGTAAAATTAAAGTGAAAGTGGTATAAAATAAAATACAATCTAAAGAACCGAATAAAATCTATTTTTAAGAATGATTATATAAAAAAAATATCTTTGTGTCAAAATAATTTAGATAAAAATAAAAAGTGAAAGTAAGGCAAATATTAATAAATGTTCATGGTAACTTACTCCGTTTGCATCCGCACTTCTTGATCCGTTTTGGGTCTGTAATGTCATCGTGACAAGCTTTACAGTAGAAAAGTGCCCTAAAGAAAGAGGCTAATGTTCAAACCATCCACACAGCATATGAGCTGTTATGATATGAATCTACATTATAGCTAGATATGTATAAAAAAAATAATCAACTCCTCACCTCTTCACCTCCTTGGCATCACTGGCGATGAAGAAGCCCAGCGTTCCCTCCTGCATCTTCACGTGATTGCCCGGGTTAATCAGTGTGCTGTAAAATACAAACAACACTCATAAACCACAGAATTTCTACATCATTTCTGCACTTATGAAGACCGAACAGCTCATGCTCACGAAGTGAAAACACATTTAAAACCAAAAACCTGTGTATACTATCAAACATCGAAAGAAGAATATCTAATAAAAAAAGACCCAAAACAGACAAAAGGATTAAAGGATAAAGATTTTGTACAGTAATGTCCAAATCACCCCGAACACCACGTTCTATTTTCATGTTAATGACGACATGCATTTACTAATAAGATTTTTTTTTAAAATCTGTTTAATAAGACTACTCTTTGTATTAATCTGTTTGTTGTGATGAAGGTTATTGTTATGTCTAGATTAAAATAAGCTGTTAAATATTTTAGGACGACATTTGCATGCAAACATATAGTATTAGTTTACTGGTTAATAGACATGCAAGCGTGGAATAGTTCACCCAAAGATTAGCACATCTGTCATTTCTCAATCGAAACACATGACTTTTCTTATTTCATGGAACATTAAAAGAGATATTTAGCATAGTGCCTTAAATATTTGACGTCTTTGTAAAATAAACAATTTCTTGATTTTCGCTTCCACTGCAAATCTCAAATATCCTTCATGATTACGTTGTTCAAGCTGCATCACGATCACATGCTGTTTGCAATTAAAAAAATGATACCTGGACAATTATGCTTTTCACGAATTCGCACTTCTTCATTAAATCAAATAAGCAAATTTGGCGTGCTTTTCCTGAAACTATGTTAAAACATCCCTTAAAGGCGCGTGCTGATTCAGCATAAAACAGGATGTTTGAATACAAGTCACACTTCTGGGATGCTTCAGCGGTGTTATTTTGTCATTTGTGGAGCTTGATGGTGTCTTCTTTTTACTGAAAAGTACATTGTGCCTAAAACATCCTTTTCATATTCCACGCAAGAAAGTCATACGGGTTTGGAATGGCATTAGCGTGAGTAAATGATCACAGGGGTCTAATTTTTGCATGAACTATCCCTAAAATGTACAGCATGTTTAATTTCATGATTTTGTCACTCCAGAAAATAAAAGATTTGTTGACAGTAAAAGCATTAAACATGTTCAGAAGAGCAGTGCCACATTACAGCTTACACACACACAGCTTGACAAGAAGTACAGAAAATGAACAGTATCCCTTGAAAATCTACACATATAATTCACATATAAATTCACGTATTAAGACCCTTAAACATTCAAGAAAGTTTCAGGGAAATATGGCAAGTAAATTTTCAAGAGAATTTGGCATGACGTGACCACACCAAATGAAACCTTATAACATCATACCATTTTCCACCCCTGTGTGAAACAAACACAAACAGCAGCGAAGTCAGACTAAATGCCGAAAAAAACAAGCTATTATTTCAGCAGGGCTATTATCATTAATTAACACTCATCTTTGTTACTTGACTTAAAATGAACATGAATGAAATAAATAATAAAAAGCTTTTTATGTAGCAATTACTGGTCTAACAAACATTTCTGAAATAATAAACATAGCCATACTTCACATATTTCTCATTTTCTTTTTGTTTAATTTAATGCACTAAAATAAAAAAAATATTAAATATTTAAAAAATGATGTGAAAGGCAAAAACGCACAACAAAAATGTAACTACAATTCCAATTAAAACAACATAAACATACAATCTAATTGAAAAGGTTAACAGCAGCTATAATAGTGTATTAATGATACTAAAATAACACTGCATTTGAGTCAACAGCATGCTAGCTAAAGAAATGGACTGCTTTTAATGAAGATCAGACTGACCTGCTTTCTCTCTGGTCTGATTTATACTCGATCGCGATCAGCAGGAGTTTCAGCTTCACATAGCAGAGTCTACAGAGAAACACAAGATCAGTCAAACCCATGAGCAGCATTCCTTTCTCATTTACACCTGCAGCTGCACAGCATTAATATCCAGAATCGTATTCGGATCATCATGGTTTCACACTCGTCATACTTACTCGCAAACGGTGGGGAAAGACAAACCCACGAAGGCACTGGACAGATACTCCGTGTACATCTCATTGGCTACTCCCTCTAAATAGTACTTCTGCCAGGTGTCTTCTTCAATCTGAACAGAAGTGAGTCGTGAGTTTGGAGCTCAGGATTCAACTGGTGACTCCAGAATGAGAGCTGACCTTGATGTAGGACCTCATGGAGAAGAGGTTGGCTAGCATGGTGGACAGACCCTGGGCCAGGCAGCTCTGAGCGATGAAGCCCAGCTTCAGCTCGGCGAGGCAGATAGCATCATCTCCCTCCTTCCAGTTCCAGCTCGGGAGGTTGAGAAGATGAGCCTGGAGAAGACACGCATGCATTCAAGGCCCTAGAACAAGATTAGGATGTCACATACTTGGAAAAAAACAAAAAAAAATCCCTCTTTTCCTCATGCAGAGCATCTGTTTGTGATTCTTAGTTTGAAAGTTACAGTAGCTCGTTTAATTCTAAAGATGGACAGTTCTTTGGTACAGTAAACTTATGATGAATGGAAACGCTCACCTTATTGTGGTACTGCAGCATCTGTGTTATGATTCGAATCTTTGGATGGTAGTTTTTAATGGATATCACCCTAAAACAAAATGCACATCATTTTTTTTTTCTTTTGTATAATGCACTAATTCTTATTTAATATTTCGTTTTTTTCCCACCTCATGATATTGGATGCATCTTCAGCGTCAGGATCTGCACAGTATTTATTGGCTAAGATCAGACAGGCATCGGCCGACTCAATCTAGAAAAAAAAACAAATCAATCACTCTCAACAATCTACTCTCTTTGTAAAAAATGAAAGTGAGAAAATTACTTTTTGACGGGTTCCTACTCAGTTTTCTTTTTCATGAACTTATTTGTAAAGATTTTCAAATCATTTAGATCAATAAGTGAATTTGATAAAAATGAAAAAATAAATAAATTAAATTAAACTATATATATATATATATACACACTATTGTATATAAACACTATTGTAGCTTTTTTATATTTTTAATTACATTTATTATTTCAAGTTAAATATTTTTTTTAGATTTTTATTTAATTTTTGTTTTATATTTACTTTTATTCTTTAATGTTTAAAGGGTGCTATTTTAGTATAATTAATATACTACAAATTTATATTTAAATTATTATTATTATATTAATATTTCTGCTCATTTTATAAATGAGATATTATTTTTATTTTTTGTTTTCATCTTTTCGTCTAGTTTTAGTAGTAGTCTGCTGTGTGCGTTTGTCTTTTTTATTTGCTTTTGTTTTCTTTAAATATTTTTAAGGCATTTTTGTCATTTTTCTTTGCTTCAGTTCATTTCTTTGAGTTAAACTAAATAAAAAATATAAACACTGCATGGGCAAACATCTGGAAGAAATATCTATTTTTAATGTATTTTATTTTTTATCGATTAACGTTTATTTTATTTTAGCAATGAAAATATGCTTAATGGTTTTAGTTTACTATAATAATAATGTTTTACACAAGAACTATGTCTTATTAAATATTTTAGTATAACTAGAAAAAAATTCTTTATAGCTATGTTTTTTTATAAATATCTGACACTTCTACACTCCACTGCACTTCTATATGTTTCTTCCCAACAAACGAGTCAAACTCTGATTTTGAGCCTGCAGACTGTACCTTGACTCGAGCGAGATCGTGAGGGTTGAGGACGGATCCCTGGTAAAACTCCACCTGTGTGAAGTGTCTCTTGAATAAGGCTTCCAGCTCAAGATTAGGGGAAATACTGAAAACACACACACACAACGGCACAGTGAGACAAGAACATTCCCTCCACCAAACAGAGCAGCAGGAGCGTTCTTCAAATCATCTTTTGATGATTGTACTTACTTATGGAGAAAAACTATTTCTACATTGACATCATCCCTGTCCTTGTGTAGGAAGTCTTTGAGGAAGTTGGAGACGCTCTCTAGCGTGATGTGACCACAGACGACTATATGCCTGAGAAACGCAACGGGTGAGTATCCATCAGAAAACATCACGAGAGAGAAAACCACCCAGATCACATTCAGACCAAATCATGTGAAATGAGCTCCGAGTATGTGCTAGTCTACAGGGAATCTGGGTGGGTTTGCTCTACTTCTACTGAAACAACAACAATGAATGAGTTCAAAGCAGTAGCAGCAATGCAGTGCCACCCAGATAAAGACCCCATAAAATCACTCGTTTAATAAACATATAGATACATCTTTGCTAAAATGAGCGTAAGCTGTAGACGAGCTACAAACTAAAGCACAAAACACTGATCTTGATTTCATGGGGACTTTAAAGTCAAAGCATTTGAGCAACAACAAGAAGCTTCTGAAAAGGACTGCTGATGATTAATTATAAACTAATGCAAGCATATGCATTTATGATGCGTACAGTGTTGCGGTGAGCATAATTCGACACACAAAACATTGCAGTGACTTGTAGCTGAATTTTGTGATTGTACATTGATGCTACGAAAAAAGTGCATATTTGTGACACCTCATAAAAGGCTTTTATTTATTTATTTCATTTTAAGTGAGTGGAAGTACTCCTCTATGAAAGAATGAAAAGGCTAAATCCAGTCATATGGGTCAAAGACGAAAAAGGGTTTAAGGTAAAAACAATATTGTAAGTGTAAT
This sequence comes from Enteromius trimaculatus, assembly GCA_032361065.1. NCBI lineage: Eukaryota > Metazoa > Chordata > Actinopteri > Cypriniformes > Cyprinidae > Enteromius > Enteromius trimaculatus. Next base: position 18,453,904 of record JAUMHP010000062.1, read on the forward strand.
ACTGCAATTTTGTTTTTTGAGCAAAAAATGAATATCCTATATTTTCCCTGATTTACAGAAGACACCTACTAAAATGTCATACAGTGTAATAATATTGTCAGGCATATTTACAACAAAAAATCATTATACGACATATAAAAAGACTAATTACTTTCACCCCAAATCCTAATTAGTTATCATATTTTGCCACAGGTTTTGCCCATTTGTCAGTAAGAATGTTGTAGTCGTTTAAAACACAGTAAATATGCTCCCTTAATCTTTTATATATTTTAAAAGGTACAAGTCAGAATAAGCATGTTATTTATTATTTCAACCAAATGTTGACATTTTATTCTCCAGAAACATATTTGAACCCATTTATTGTGCTTTCTACGGACATAACATCACTTTTGTACATTTGTTTGGATGCATCTTAACGTCTTTGACCCATACTGTATGTAATTCAAAACATATATAATTCTACAGATTTTTTGCATTTGTTTTCAATTTTTTTTTTGCTTTTGCTCAGCAGGGCTGCATTTATTTGATCAAAGATGCAGTAAATATTGTGAAATATTATTACAATTTAAAGTAGCAGTTTTTATGAGAATATCTGTTAAAGCTCTAATTTATTCCTGTGAAGAAAGCAACATTTTTCTAAGCATCATTACTCCAGTCTTCAGGTCACATGATCGTTCAGAAATCATTCTAATATACTGATTTGTGGCTCGAGAAACATTTCTGATTATTATGTTGAAAACGGTTTCATATTTTTGTGGAAACTGTGATGCATTTCTTCTTTCAGGATTCACAGATGAACACAAAAACAGCATCCAGTTGAACTTTACTGTCACTTTTGATCAACTGAATGCATCCTGAATGCAAGAGAACTCATCTCTTTTTTTATTGCGATGAACACACACACACACACACACACGCACGCAGAAGCCCGGGTGTCACAAGCAGCACGAATCAGCAAGCGATGAGCGACTCACACGACGCCACAAGCAATGAGATGATTTGTGCCATTTGACCCCAGACCCTCATAATAATAATAATAGCACTTCCTGTGCAGAAGCACCTCTGACGTCACAGGAAGCACTGCAGCCACTTCCTGTGAGGTCAGAGTCCGCGCTCCTCCCCTGTGGAGAATAAGAACCTTTTCATTAGAGGTTCCCTGCCTTCCATCCTTTGACTTACTTTCTTCCTCGGGTCGAGTTATAACTCCCTCCATATTTCTTCCGATTAAGGATGAGAGCAGCGATTTCTGGCACGTAGCGAGCAAACATTGCCTACATGCATGGGACAGAGAGAGAGACGGGCATGCAGACGGGCCGAGCGCACTGAGTGAGCGCAGCCCAACCCGCGGTACTTACTTTCTCCCATTTACTGCACTATAGGAACCACCATATTTCTTGCGGTTTCCTATTAACTCTATGATTTCAGGAACGTAGCTGGCAAACATGGCCTGGAGGAGGAGACAGGAGACACAGGACAATAGAAGTCTGCTAACGCTTCTACCTTCAGTAGAAGAGAGATTTCATATCAGAAATAAGAGCCTTGAAGCGATAGCTCGGCTGAAATGAGAGTTTGGTCGTCGCTTGCTCACCCTCGTGTCGTTATAAACCCCAACAGGGCAAAAGATGCCTGAGCGTCTCGGTGCCATATAATGAAAATGACGAGTGAATGAGTCAAAACCTGAACTGAACCGAGCTTGATGAACTTTTCATTATTCAACTAAATAACAATAATAATAATTACAAAATATGTTAATAT
>JAUMHP010000062.1:18516988-18538168 GCA_032361065.1 Enteromius trimaculatus
TCAAAGACTTTGTAGAGTTCAGGCAGGCTGGCTATCTGCAGAACGCTGCCGTCTTCACTGAAGTGTTTTGGAGGACTGAAGAGAAAAAGACTTTCACTTTCCACTGCCAGCTCATCTCTACATCCTACAAATCACACATAAAAACATAAGTATATTGTTAGACTTTTTCTTCAGTTTGTGCAAGATATATATTTACTACACAAAACTGTCTACCTGTGGCTCTATTTCTGATATAAAATATAGTTAACAAATCATTTTCATAAAAAATGCATTAAGTTACATTTATTACAATATACTGTATATGTACACATAGTATATATAAAATGAATGCAACACAGCGACAATCGAAGAACCCTTACCAAAATCGTGAATCAAGATTTGATAAAACTGCTCCTGGCTGTAGCAAAAAAGGAGAGAAATGTAGGTTTGTTAGCACATACATTATAAAGTCACTCAACTTTGAAAGAACAGTCAAATGGAGTGATGTTAGCAATCGTGGTTCTAACCTGAGTTTGGTTGAATTGAGCAGGTAGAGTTTGGTCTGGTGCTGCACTAGAGTCCACTGAGGATTGACTGAACCTACAAACGAGTGATTCTGGAGCAGATCCTGCAATCCTGTGGAGGACGAAGCACTCTGTGAAACACTACATCCATTACGTTATACACAATGATGTATTATATTGATCAAAAGTGACAGTAAAGACAAACAACAGTTATTCCAAATAAACACTATTTTTATTCATCAAAAGACCTTGAAAACTTTTTTTTTTTTCAAAAATATTAAGCAGATGTTTTCAGTACTGATAATAACCGTTTCATGAGCAGCGAATCAGCATTAGAATGATTTCTGTAGTATCATGTGCCACTGAACACTAAAAATAGGTTATATAAGGCTATCATTTTAGTAGAGGATATTGCATAACCTTTGTGCGTTTGCTGCTCAATATCTTCCCGGATTCTTTATCCTTGGTCAGTTTAATGGTGCGTCTTATGGCAGGGAGGCAGCCGTCACATCCTCCTTCACCTCTTCAACATGAGGCCTTTTCCTAAAGACCAAACAAAATAACAGGTTGATCTTCTGCTTAGAAAGCAAAGTCAGAACAGAGGTTAGTGAACGGGGCTATTTTCACAGTACAGACAAAGTTGCATATGTAAATCAAAACTGAAAGCCTAAGAAACAAGTAGCAGGTACAATAACTTGTCCCAGGATCCTCTATAACTAAAGTCTCAAACAAAACTCATCAACAGCCGGTTTTCTGCGTTTCACCTTGGTGGTGCTTCTTCAGGAGGAGGCTGTCTGTCTGTCTGTGGATCTTCTGCTTCACGCGGCTCCAGAGCAGTCAGCAGCTCCGAGTCGTCTGGTTCGGCTGAACCCTGAGCAGCGGTGGAAGAGCTGGAGGCTTTATCTGACCTGCTCTGAACAGCTGAGGGCTGAAGAAACGCATCTAACTTCTGGACTTTGCTGTCAGTGCGGATCATCTGATGGGCGTACACCCGCTCCAGGGAATCATTTTTTTAAAAAAAATTTCTTCGACTTTTGAGCGAAGATAAATGTCTTCGGAGAAGATGGAATTTTATTTCATAAATCATGTTTGGCTAACCTTAGACAATTGCTAATAGCATAATGTACATGGCCTGTGGGGACACATCTAGTCTAACCCTTAGACGTCAGATGCATATGGTACACTTTTCTGGAAACACTTCAGCATTGTCGAAGTCGTCATATGATGTCGCTAACTACGCATGCTACTATTGATCACTTGGTGTAAGCCAGTGAGCAGATGACAGTGGCACTGTTTACAGCTTTTGACTGTGGTTAGATGTAAAATTAGCAACAGATTAATGTGAGATGAAAACATTTATGCACAGCTAAGCTTTCAGGTATCAGCATTTCCTGCTCTAAGTGTGACAGAGTGCAAACCCTTGTAGTTACATACACAAGCTGCACCAGCAGAGAGACTTTTTTTCAAACATTGAAGCAATTACACAAACTTTCAGTGTATGTTGCACAATTTTTGAAATAAATCAGAATTGGGAAAAAAAGGTTTCTACTGACTCCTGATTCTAGGGGCTATAATAAACAGGTCTACAAGTCATGGGCATTGACCTTATTGAGGTTTGACTCATCTTGGTGGCTAAACTACACAATGAAGGGAAAATATTTGCAATGCTAAAAACCTAGTGAAAGTTTGTGATTTACTGGTTCCATCGTAAAGTCATCCTTTATTAGGTAAAAGAACATTCTGTGAAAATCTTGTAATTATATTGAGACTGGACATTACAGAGCATCACAAAACTAAGAAATGACAAACCAAAGCCCAGCCGTTCACAGCAGCTGCTACTTTTTATTTAGCACAAAAAAAAAAAATTAATACATGTCGACATCTTTCACTCCATCATAAAATCCTAAAGACCCGTTTTCAGTTGCTTCCATTGTACTTTCCACAACACGTTTCCTCAAATTACCCATACTATGTTCAAGAAAACCTTTAAGTAGATACTGCCAGTTACTCACAGAACTGTACTGATGTAGGTACATTGATCCGCTTCCATTTGCTGGACCGTTGAAGTAACGTGATAAATAAGTGTACAAAACAATCAGCATCTTCTTCAATCCTTATAGAGCTGTACAACTTTATGAGCAGGCAAAATCTATCATCCACGACACAAATCACCACATTTCATTCTTAAATCCATGTTTCAGCTCCCCCACCCACCCCAATCAAAACCGTTTCCTCAAAAAACACCATCATTATTGCTAATTTATGATGATCCCCTCCTTAATCCGCCAACCATTATCAACTTGTAGATCTTATTATGGTATTTCTCACTGTTTGTGGAAAACATATGGCGCTTCTCTGTTGGCAATACAGTGAAAGGGGATCACAGGCAGACAAATAAGCAATAAACTGATTAGAGGACAGATTAAAAAGCAATAAAAAAGCAAAACCAGGACCAAAAAAAAAAAAATTCTTGTTCACCATGTACCGCACCTGTCAGTTGGTCTGCGTTTGTCAAAAGAAAGTAGACATGGCAACAAACAGTTTAAGATGTGCGAAGGAGAGAACGACCACAGGAAAAATCATTGACAGCAGCCCTTGTCATGTCCACTGGGGATTTTTATTATTTCACTGGCTGTTTTTTTTTCTTGGAATTTTCATGTCTTTGATTGTTGTCTGTTGTTTTCTAAAACACTGAGGAAATAAACGTTTTCATCCATGTTTCAGCAAAAAAGCACCTCCCGCTGGATAGGGAGGGAAAAATCATGTTATACTGAACGTGTTGAATCTACCGATGCGAATAGCAAAACACTTATGCATCAGGGTTCATCATGAGCTTGTCTGGTGTTACCTATGAGTGTGTGTGTGTATATGCACTGTTAACAATCATAAACAGATTAAGGTTCCTCATCTCTGATGATGGTAATTACAATGGCTTTAGGTCCATGCGCAGAGAGAGAATAATAAGAAGAGTGAGGGAAAGGCAGAAAGAGAGAGAGAGAGAAAAGAGAAGAAAACGCATCTTCTCTCAGTCTGGCAGCAGTAGTGCAGGTCCAAAAGGTCAAAGTTCAAACTTAAAAATGGCCGGTGGATTCTCCTTCCCGAAGCAGGAAGTCCATTGGTAGCATCTGTCAGGTGGTCAGTGCGTGATGTCATTAATTCACCTCGCTGTCATGCGAGACACAGATGATGGAATGGGTCACTGTAGAACCAAACCCACCTAAAAAAAAATAAATTAATTAATAATTAAGGCAGCACAGTAAGGTGTATATTGCACTTCTAGGATTTTTATACATTAAGCTAAAATACTAAATAATAAAAATTTGAATGCATTTTGGGAAAACCATATAAAGTGACGTAACATAGCAATAGCAATGCATGCTGAATTAATGCAGTCAATGACATTAACTTGACTGATTTTAGTCTTTATTTACCTTTTCTGACCCCATGCTGGGACATTTCCAATTGTAGAGGTAATACTGCAGGTTTCCATCTCCAATGCCAAACTTGAGCTTCTCCAAAAATGTCTTGTTCTCCATTAGGTCCAGTGCATTAAAGACATCAAATCCTTTCTGTAAGGGGGCAACGACACAAGAACAGCTTTAATAAATGTGCTCAAGGTTTAAAGCTCAAACGCAGGACTGCCGATGGAGCTTCACCGCTAGAACATTCAATTCATTTGTGAGTAACTTTTCCAAAAGAGGAAAAATGTAGCTCACTTCTAGCAATTTGCCCCAAAATTATGACCCAAGTAAACTCAAATTAATGCTAATAAACCAAAATGGGTAATGAAAAATCAGTAACGAATTTAGGGCTGAGTGATATTCTGGAAAACACAACCGAAACAATTTGCCAGAATCTCCTGAATCAGAATCTCCTCAAACAACACCTGGATGATGCAACGGCAGCTATATCGCTCATATCTTGATATAAGATATTTGGTCAAATCACATTTGGTTTGGAAGACTACATTGAGCAGGGTTTTATTTCACTTTCTTTGAGATATAAATGCAAATATGTGGGTTTTAATTTGATTCATTTCAAACACATAAACATGCTGTCACTGACTGACCGACTTGGCGAGGATGAGAGCGTCTCCCATCAGGTCCAGCAGGGTGGTGGTGGTGTGTACATTATAGAAGGAATACGCTGCCTTCAGGCTGCGATGCACAGGATGGTTCATGATGGTGGACGGCAGAGTGTAGAAACTCAGGATGTCAGTCACCTTCCTGTCTGAATTCTACAATGACATGGACAAGCGGTTCCCATCAAATATATCTTGCAGAAATAGCCTGATCGTTAACACTTTCATGTTTGATATCACTAGGATGACATGCTGTAGGGTTCAGTGAGTGCAGTACCTCCACTACAAAGGTGTCAATGATGTTCTCCTGAGGAAGCAGCCAGTGTTGGACCTCCTCGGGGCTCATGACAGGGACCAGGTTAAACTGACCCAGGTATTCCTTCAGCAGACGGTGAACTGCTGGCACATCCTTTATAGTCATCGGCCTGAGGCCTGAAGTCTTGGGAGCCTACAGAAGAAAAGCATTCAGTAAGAAAATAAGGGAAAAAGAAAACTACCCAGATATTACCCAGTGAAGCAGGCGGGCACACACCTCTGGTAGTCGGTAGAGCTTCATGGTGCGTTGCATAGTCATGTTTCGACTCAGGTGAGAGAACTTCACCTCAATCAGCTTTCGTGGGTTCAAGGACCGGTGCCAGTATCTATTATACAAATAAGTAACTCAATTACTCTGAAACATCTGACAATTGTTACTTCTCTATACAATAGGAGTTACTAGTCATTACAGATTTGAATTTTTATGGTTACTTTTGTTGTATGTGCAACCTCTCAAAAGTTCAGGCCTGATAGTTTTTTTTTTTAAAGAAGTATTTTTTGTTCAGCAAGAAAAGTCATTTTGTCAAATTATAACGGATTGTTTTTTCTTCCATTTTAAAACGTACAAATTCGTATTATTCCATTTCAGCAGCCATTACTACAGTCTAGTGTCCCTTTATGCTCCATAAATCAATAGACAGCACGTATTTGAAAACAGAAATATTCTGTAACACTTCACGGTTACATTGATGCATCCTTGCTGACTAAAAGTACTATTTCAAATCACAATTTACTATAATCTAAATTGTATACTTTCAGTAAAAATGTGGCAGAATATCTTTATGGACCAAAGTCATTTTGCGTCAGAAGGTGGAGTTAAGAGGGTAGAAACAGGCACTTTCGCACCTTGTAGTTCTAAGGACTAGCCAGCAGGGTCATTTCTAAAGAAACTATTTCTCCCTCGGACCGTTTTACTGATTGCATTCAGTAAGAATTCTGAAGCGGTTGAGAGTCGCGTCTTTATTTACAAACATCAACAACAAGTGACTGAAGGACAGTGTGATCGGAGCGGTTTTCAACCCCTTTCGAACCCTGTGTTCATTACAATGGAGTCCTGGGTTTCGTGATAGCAGAGATGGAATGTGCAATGCACATTTTACATGATTGAAAGAGCGTGAAAATCGGACTAAATCTCCCATGACATCTTGCAGTGTTATCATCAAGGCTGAGATAAAAAAAAAACAGATTTCCTAGAACCAAACACATTCCTAGTTCCTGTGATGCCAAAAAGTTTGAACTTCCGCCAGCAGTTCTAGGAACTATGAAAATTTGAAAGTGAGAAAGCAGCCCATCTAATGCTCCTTTTCACTCTGAACATATCAAAAGAGGGCAGGTGTGTGACTTACCTGCAGGTGCCCACTGGTTTGGGCAGCACCACACCAGCGGTGTACACAGCCTGAAAGATGCCCTCCAGGTTGACCCGTCTGGTGATCTCTCTGATGAGTACGGGAGCCACTCGTTTCGCGCGGAGTTTCTTATGCACACACAGGAAGTTAATCTCCACCATCTTTTTCTCTCTGGGAGGATCAAAAGCAGATATGGGTCAACAACCAAACTGAGCTCAACATAAATCCTCTCTGTGGAGCAGGAATGTCACCAGAAAATCTTCAATGAGGGGGCATTTCGTTTTCATAGGGGGGCACACATTATGATCTCAGAAATAGACATTCACCAAAACAAAAACAACAATGTAGCTAACCAATCGATAAAACAATAATAGGCCTAGCCTACACGAACGAAAAAACGTTTGCTGCATGATTAAACAAAACCTGCTAGACAAAACAGAAGTTGTCCATTTTTTTACTAGAAAAACAAAAAATAGAGTCTATAAGCAACTATAACTATAGTACAACTTTATATATACAAATCATAAACTAAAAGACAAATTAAAAACTAATGTACGGTGACCGTTCACTTAGTTTTGTGGCCACAACATATTTTGTGGGAGCGTGATATTATGTCGTGGCCATGAGATCGTTTTGTTGAGGTAACGCTATGCTATGGTGAGGAAACGACATCCATTTCTCGTGGCCACGACTTCTTATGATGAGGCAACAACATTTTTCTTGTGGCCACGAGTTTATTGCGTAAACAAACCTGCGTGAACATAGCAGCCTGGGATTATCAGAGATGGATTCATCATTTTAATTTGAATTAAGAAATTATTATACGAATTACTATAGAAATTATTGTAGTGTAATTTATTTTTTTTATCATTTATTTTATTTTTTATGTTTTGTTTGTTGTAAATGTTACTAGTAAATAAAATAGGCCTACACGAAAACATTTTTACCCATCCCAGTCTTATTATTATTATATTTTATTTGTTTCCCCTGCCTCTATTTCAATCGTTTTTACATATTGTTCTGACTTATTCGACAATATATAAATATATATTTACATATATGCATATATAATGTAGCCTAATAAAGCTTTGATTATGCCGACTGTAATTTAAAATGCAGTTTAAAAATTTATATATTTTGTTTTATTTCTGCGAATTGATAATTATTAATATAGCCTAATGCCCAGTGCAGTCGTTGAGTCATCTATTTGGTTGAGGAATTAATAATTTCAATTGGAAATGAAAACACAACACGCTTAGCCTATTTATCATTGTGCACGGGTATATAGTCCACAATCATAAAGTATACTACTAGCAATAACTTATGTTAATTATGTATACACCATTTGTGAAAATAAATATGTTTATATGAAAAATGTATATAAAAAGAGAAGAAGAATGTACAAATATTAAATTAAATGTTTAATGTAATAAAAATGTTTTAAACATCTCTGATAAACTCAGTTTGCTGGTCACGCAGGTTTGTTTATGCAATGTCTGAATCATTATTTTTGTGCGCCTCGTGCAAATGCTTGATTGTCTCCGCAATATTCATTTACTAGATAAAATGAATGTTCGTTCTCAATATTAAGTTCCCTCTTGATCATGTAAACAGGGGGGCACGTCGAGGCGCTTGGGGGGCCTTGGCGACAGACTTGCTGTGTAGACTAATTGAAATGCCTCGGATTCACCAATGCATTCACGTGATCGGTGACAATGGTAACTAAAGATGGTAATCTTTTAAGAGCCTTATAGTCAGCAAGACATTATTAAAGTACAAATAATTGCTTATAATCATTAAATAGTTTGATTTGCTTTTCAAACGAAATCCTTACTGGTGATCATTAGTCGTCTGTGGATACATTCATTTAACTGACAGTTCACCCAAAAATGAAAAATATATAAAACATATATATTCTTTCTTCTACTAAAGAAGAAAGGCATTTCTCGGTTTAGGCATTTCTGGACTTAGAATCTGGTTTTAGTACATTTTACCCAAAATATAGAAACACTTATGAATGCTTACATTTCATAGATGCGGATGTTGGCTGGAATGGCACTGATGAAACCAACTAGCTTATGATTAGAGTTCACTCTCACTCCACAGTGCCACTGAGGCAACCAGCCTGGAGGACGCAGAGCCCTGGGACAAAAACAAGGGCACAGCTAAACTGAAAGGTGAGGTGAGGTGAACATATCAGTTCACCATTACACAAAAAATAAAAAACAGACAGCCCCTCAAAAAACATACACCGTTATACTTAAATTTTTCGTTCTTACCAGAGCAGAAATTCAGGGGAGTAGTCAAAACGAAACATATTGTCATCATCCTCCACATAGTTCTCATTCAGGAGAGTGTACAGCTCTTTCAGCTTCAGAGAGAGGAAACAGAAAAGCCTGAGTTGTTTAAAGCGGTTTAAATATCTGTATGTATAAGGGAGATTTAGTGGTTCGCTTGTCGTACCACTGCAGAGTTTCCCAGGTCCAGAGTGTCCCAGGTGAATCCCTGTGGGAGGCTGTAGGGCTCCTCTCGTATTTTGTCTTTATCTGGCTCAATGCAGCCGTGTGACGTCACAGTCTCTCCTACAAACAAACAAAAAACCAGACAGAATCAGACTTTTAATCACAAACCGTTTCACACAGAATCAGTCTACACCACAAGTCACGAGTCTGAAGAAAACAGATGTTGTACTGCTGAAAACTGGAATAACTAAAAACAAACAAGTGATGTCAGATCTAGGAGCAGTTAAAATACCAAGTTTAGGAACAGGCTGAGTGTCCCAGAACTGATAACTGCGACGTGTGGCTTCCTCCATGGTTTTAGCGGGACCCTGTCCTACAGAAAACAGCTCAATGGCCTTCTGGATCTCCTGCAATTTATCTGCAGGAAGGGAGTTTACCTGAGGAGGAGACAAAGACACAAAAATAATGTCACAATGCCATATTATCAGATTTACCATAATATTCATAGTGTTCAAAATATAAAATAAAATTGTAGAGTATGCTACTAATTCGGGATATTCCTTGTAAAGAGAAACTATACTTAGATAGTAATGTACCAATATTACATTTCAGGCTGATACTGCTCTGGGGTGCGTTTCCCAAAAGCAACCATGGTCTCAAGGTCCGTCGTTACCAATAGAGCTCAACTGAACTATCGATCATAGTTAGCAAACAACGTTTTTGGGAAACGTACCCCTGAGCTGAAATACAAAAAGGTAAAGGTCTAAATCTAGATGTAAACAATCCTGTGTCAAACACACTCACTTGGGCCAACGGATCCTGTGCTGCATCTTTTCCTCCGGACTTGTCTTTGTTCTTTTTCTTCTGTTTCTTTTTCTTCTTCTTGGCACCCGTGTCACCCTTCTCCCTGCGGGTCACATGAACTCAGTTGACATGAGCAGATATAACGAGAGGTTATGTCCACTCAGCACTAGCCGTGGCTGATGCAGGTGAAAGGGCAGCACTCTTCCTGGTTAAATCAGCAGTATTTTAGGATTGCACTAGTATACACGGCACATCTTAGATTTCTTTTACATTTCATTTCACTTCATTTACATTTCATTTTGCTTTCACATCTAGCATACGAACAGGAAGTTTCGCAAAACAGAGATAATTTCTTGTTATAAGGACACTAGTTCACTCAAAAATGGACCTCCTGTCATTTTTCGCATGTTTTAAAAAAACTAGAATAAAAGTAAGTACTACCGCTTTAACAAACCGATATAGCTCAGCTCAATTACATTTGTATAAAGACAAATATATAGGCCACACATGGGTTGTGAATAAAAAAAGATATAGCAAAATCTGAGTTTAAAAGAAGAAAAACAAAGGAAACAATAATAAAAAAAGCACACACTAAACCTAACATATGAAAACATATGACACTAGTGTTCCTCCATCCCAGCATGCAATTTAACCCATGCCTGAACTACACAGACACAAAAGTCCCACTCCAGTGGTCAAACTGAAACGGGACGACAGAGCAGTGCGCAGCTAATCCTATTAACGTCCACGAAGGGAGAGAGGTGACAGAGCTGAGCTACATTTGTTAATGGGGGACAGATGGCCTGTCACATGACCTGCAGAAAAAGCATGTTTTGTGTGCGAGGGGAGGTGGGCTGTATGACAAAGACAGGCAGATAAACAAGCACCCCTGCGACTATTGCTTTGACAGCCGTCGACCCCTGTAGGATGGCCCAAAGTCACCAGGGCTTCTCTTCTTTCTCTCTATATTGCTACAATAAATATAAGCTGTAATAGAGGATGTCCTCTTCATAAAAGGACAATTGTATAGTAGTTTTAAATGATGCATGGTTGATTTGATTGAGACCAAAATACTATCCCAGCCTGTATAAATAATAAAACAGCTCTTTAAAAATCACTTTGTTCTGTGTACTTCCCCTTTAAATCTTCACGAGCTCCGCTGACTCCGCCCCTCTTTTCCAAGGCACTCTCTGAGAATTTTTTAGCCGTATTCATAGTGAAACTTGCTAATTAACACATTGTTAGGAAAGGCGATTTGCAAAGATTCATTAAAAGACATTATACTCACTGCTTCTGTAGGTGAGGCTTGATTATGAATGATTTGCGTGAACAAATGCATTTCAGCTGATCAAGAGTGCGTTTCCCTTCAGAACCAAAGTAACTGAGGGCTGGGCGCATCTCATCAGTAAAGCCGGTTCTTTGATTAGCGCTAAATCTTCGTCAGCTGTTTTTAAATGCAGCGCCAGTTAATGAACAGATAATGATAAACACGCATTTTCCTGAAAAATGAAGAAATCTCACCTTTATGGCCTCCCTGAGTTCAGTGGCATCAAACTGCGTAGGAGTCTTCAGCATGGCCAGAACCAGATTTTCAAAGTTTCCGGTCAGCTCCGACTTCAGGTCGCTAACCAGATCCTGCCAAGCATTTTAAACACAAAGTAATACGTAAGAAACCACAACACAGTCTTTCACGTTATCAGGTATTTGATGCTTCTCATATATTGACCTTGCCGTAAGTGGTTTTATACGCCGCCTTCAACGGCACACGCTGCTTGTTGGATCGACTGCCAAGAAGCTCGATAATAGCATTTTCATCAGTTCCTGCGATCAAAATTCAGCAAAAACATTCATCTCTCTGACAAACTATTTTTGTGGTTCACATAAACGGAAAATGATTTGGGGTGAATTTTTTCTCACCAAAGCCCTTCATGGCTTTCCTCAACACCTCGACGTCTCTGAGCGGATCAGCTCCAGGAGAGTCCTTGATGGTGCCTCGAAAGCCCTTCTATACATAAATAACATAAATAGTTTATATAATGAGATATAACGATTTTTACATTCGCTTCAAACTACAAAAAACGGTTGTATTGTATAAAAAAAAAAAAAAAGTATGTTCCTTCAGCATGTCCAGTTTCCTCTTTCAACAGGAAGTTAACAAGCCACTGAAGTCAACTGTTATTTTCTGTTGCTCTACCTGCCCAGGACTACAGCTGAAAATTAACGTCAAGGTTTCTATACTGTCTGACCAATGCATTTCTTGGATTACTGGATAAGGTTTTATTTTGACAATACACATTAGAATTCTAGATGATTTTGGGATCGTGATCGTCTAAACTCAACAAAAGCTGCTAGCGACTGATGAAGCAGAGACTCTCACATTAACAGCAGGTCCGGCAGGTGGTGTCGGTCTGGTCGGGACGCCTCCTCCGTACCCGGGCATCGATGGGTTTGGAACACCAGGGTACGCTGGCATGGGCTGCTGACCCGGCGCTGGGCCCCCGGGGTAACCCTGAGGCATTCCTCCACCCGGCTGCACACATCACAACCCATTTGGAAGACCAGTCACATGATGCAGTCTTCACTGAATCTATCTAATTCTGACATGCATTTAAAAATACAAAAACACAAATAAAAGAGGCAGAAATAAAGGGATTCTTACAGCTCCAAAGCCAGGCTGGCCGCCCCATCCACCTGCTAACAACACAAATAACTCGTATTACACAAACCACCCAACGAATTAGGCAACTATCTTTTCAACTACCTTTTTTTATTACACGATGCATGAAAAACTGAAACACATGCATTTGAAAATAAACTCTTTCAGATTTTATTTAAAAAATTTTTTTATAAAAATTAAAATAGTTTCTATAAAGAGTAAAAATGAAATAAAACAAATTAACTGAACTTTGACATTTTAGAAAACAACTCTTTTAATTATGACATTATGACTAATTTTTAATTGCCAATCTTTCCCATTAGTACTCAGTTGTTCAGAAGCTGTGGTCAGTTGTGAAGCCCATTAATAACATCAGAGCAGCAGGAACACACACTACGACCATCAACAGTCCCATGATGCTCCTCTCAGACTGAGTGCACTGACCTGCAGGAGGCATGTTGGGGTAGGTCCCAGGCTGGGCGCCAGGATAACCTCCTGCCTGGGGCGGGAAGCCTCCTCCCGGGGCAGCTGGGTAACCGCCAGCCTGAGGAGGGTATCCACCGGCCTGGGGAGGGTATCCTGCTCCTGGGGGATAGGCTCCGGGCTGAGGGGGGTAGTATCCGCCCTGGGGAGGGTAGGCTCCCGGCTGCTGAGGATATCCACCCGGGGCCTGCTGATACGGGCCGGAGGCGGGCGGGTAACTTCCACCAGCAGGAGGGTATCCAGGGTAACTCATCTCTGACACCTGCAGAGAGCACAAAACCAGTCTTAAACAGCACAGGTATATTAGTAACAACAGCCAACAATACATTGTATGGGTTAAAATGATACATTTTTCTTTTATGCAAAAAATCATTAGGATATTCAGTAAAAGATAATGTTTCATGAAGATATTTTTTAAATTTCCTACCATAAATATATCGTAATTTTTACTAGTTATATGCATCACTAAGAACTTAAGACTGATTTTCTCAATATTTCGATTTTTTTTCAGCCACAGGTTCCAGATTATTACTGTAATAACCTAACAAACCATGCATCAATGTAAAGCTTATTTATTCAGATGATCTCTCTGAATAAATCTCAATTTACGACACGGGTCACATATTAACAATAACACGCAACATCACTGTCATTATAATGAACAAATCATTCATCAGCAGCTACTCAAATGTGATGAATAATGTTGATTTCACGAGTTTGCGAACGCCGAGCCCTAGAAGACCGACTCGAATCCCGCTCACGCCTCGGAGGAAGACATGAAACAACGGTGGAGAAGGGGTGGAGGAGGGATGCGTAACGAGATGAGAAAGGGAGGAAAGGGGGGCCTATTTAAAGGGAAGGCTTATGAATTTGATTGGCTGAAAGGAAATTAGACTGATTAGGGGATTGGAAACAGCTGTAGCTAATCATTGCGTCCGAAACGTGTTTGTCAACATCACTAAACATCATCAGAGGACAGTACTGTATGCGACACCTGGCATAACTTCAAATGGTGGCAGCGCATCCTGCTGTATTTCTGTCATTCTTATCTTAATTACATCTGCACAATAAACTCTGAAATCAGAAGTTCAGCTGTCATTCTACCCATGTCTCGAATCATTTCATCTGTGTTGACATCCCTGAATACAACTCGTAAGAGTTCCTTCTAAATAAATGTAATCTAAACGTAATCTCAATACTTTTATCCCTCATTTTTGTACCTGATTTTCCACAAAACTTGCTGTAACTTTTGCACACAGTTCTGCCATAATAATATTATTATATAAAATGTTTAAAATAAAAGTATTTATATGAAAATTTTACAGTGATGATATACATTTTAATAACCTATTAAGATATTTAATATTTAATGTTGTTCATTTTGCTTCACAAAATAAAATTTTCAAAAACAATGTAAAAACAGAACTTTTTCAAATTTTCATATTCATATTTTTTATTATGTTTTGGTGTTTTATTGTGTTAGTTTAGTTCTTTTTTTTATTTTACCTAATTATAAATAACCCAAACGTAGATGATTATAAAATTAATTTAATTATCTGTTATATATAGTGCTCTTTTCCTTCTTTATATATATATATATATATATATATATATATATATATATAGTGCTGAGTCCCATTGTTGTAATCTTGTTTAGGGCCTCACAAACACAGCAGCACACATCTTATCCCAGAAGACATTAGCATGATAAGGAATCTTTAAAGCCTTTAAGGAGTGAATACTTCAACATTGCAATCCAACACCCAATGTGCATATACCACAGACCAAACAATACGTGAGTGTGTGTGTGTGTGTGTGTGTGTGGTAGTTTTTTTAGGTGTGTTCTTCTACTTATATAGGCCATAGGTTAACAGAAGACATACGTTTGAACTTTGAGATCTGATTTTCACTTACAGTAGCATATAAACACTTACTGGTCAAAGCTGCTTAGATTTACTAAGTATGTTTAGTTGAACTATATTTAGTTGAACTCCAAGGCCCGGTTTCACAAACAAGGCTTAGCTAAAACCAGGACTAGGCAGTAAAAACAAGAAATTTAAGCCTCTTTTACAAAAATGCCTAAGAAAACATTACAGGCGCATCTTGACACTAAACAAGAACACTGGCGTATTTTACGATATGTCAGAGCAAGATACTTTCAGTTTAAACAGCTCACACATTTTAGTATGAGACTAGCTTAAGCCTTGTGAAGCAGAGGGGAATTCAATGGGGAAGTCGATAGTTCCTATACCAATTCATACAGAGTTGGATCAACTTGAGAACTAGTAAATGATAACTGAATCTCCTTTTTGGGGTAACTGTCCCTTTAAGGGTTAATTAACTTTCTAGCGTGACTGTATGCTGCTAGTGAGCTGTGGGTTAGTTCTGCGTGCTTGTTAAACCAGAAATGAGTTGTTAAACCTCAGACCTCTCGCACACGCCTGACACCCTGCTTTAGATCAGAAAGAAACCATCATAATGTCACTGTGTTATGGGAGAGATGCAGTACAGCTCATGTCTAAACACGTACTGAAACACTTGCAGTCTGACACAGTCGCATACTACATACTACAGTATACGCTGTTTGACCGCTCGGCAAATCCGCATCGCTCTCTGCCTACAGACAGAAAAATGGCAGCCGAATATTTCGGATTACACAATACACACCCAAACCATCTGAAAACACGCGTCTCAATTAGCAAACATTTATAACATTCGACACTGCGATGCTAACAAACATCTAAAGCACGCTCTTAACGCGGAACCGTGCGCAAAAAGTTACATCGAGTTACATTGTATCAAGCGCGGCACGCGGGAAACACCGCGAACGCGCGATATATTGCCGTTTTAATGCGGTATGAAAGATTGTAAATGGAAAAGACTTACTGGGATGTGTGTGCGTGATGTGATGATTGGAGGTCGCAAGTATGGAGTGAAAATGAGGAAGTGGAGGGCGGCTGTGTGTCACGGTGGGTGTGACCCGATCCAGTCTTAACATCCAGATCAAACATGGGAAAACAAAACACATCCCTGTCCTGCAGGATCGCTTCACTAATTAGTTTCGCCTTAAAGAAAAATAATGATTCTAGGCTATTGTGGGTTGCTAAACATTGTTCCTTAATGCATTTTTATTTCGCTACTTATTGATTTACTTAGTTTTTAGTTTTATTCACTAACAGTAATCAATTTGCTAGTATGCAGCAGTCATATTTGACAGCTAACAAAAATATGCTCTGAGAACGTTTTGCTAACGTTCGCATACCGTTTTAAGTTAAAAACGTCCAATTATTTAATTGTTTGTTATACAGACGTTAAGGTAACATTTTATCATTTTACTAGCATTACAGGAACGTTACTTTTTGGATGTTACATTCTAAATCAGTGCTCACTTTTTGAGAACATTGTAAACAAGCGTTCTATTAACGTTAATGCTATATTTGCTCATAACTTTGAGATAACGTTTCCTGTTGGCTGGGTTATAACAGCTCTTTCAGTCTGGAAAAAAAAATGCTGAATGCTAGATTTTCTAAGGATGCCAGACATCTGAAAATATTATAAGCTAACATTTGTATACGTCATGGAGACCTTTACAACATTTGGTAGTGCAAAAACCGGTTTGTGTGGCAGATCTGTATCATATGAAACAACAGAGAAATCCTCCTCACGTGACTAATAATGACCATGATACTGAATGTCAAAGGAAGGTGGTGGCTGTCCAACATAAACACACAAACCATTTGCATGAAAACGACAGACGCTCCTCTTCTCTTCCACCAACGTCTATCCAGGCCTCTCACTCATTCACATAAACATGCATAGAAATATAAAAGAGTTGTATGGGTTTGGCTTGATTTTTTGTGTGAACAGCAGTGGAAAAACTGGTCACGTTTACGTCAGGTGCGTCCTGAGAGCTGCACATCATCCACTTCCAGAAAAGGGAGGGAAACACCATTTCTAAGAATTTCCCAGGCTTGCCCTGAGCTTTTACAAAACATCACACACACCACAATAAATCACAGGTCTCATTTTGAACTCTTAATTCTTACAGAGAGAAATTATATTTCTTTTCATATTTAATGTAAATATGAAACAAGCTGTTTAGGAAAAGCAAAAACACCCTAAAAGACACCTACACAAACAGACAAAAGGAGTGTCGCGTTTCAAAGTTAAACTACTTTACTGTAAAGAGCCTGCAATAGATTAAAACGAACACCAGAGGGCAGAATCTGCACCTGATCACATTGAGTCAGGGCTGGATTTTGATTTGAACTGATTTAATCACAAGTCTGACACATCAGTAAAACACACTGGGATTCAAAAGGTAAAGTAAACATAAAGATTATTTAACTTTGAAACTAACTTTTTAACTTTCAGAATTTAGCAGCAGTTATCAAAAATGTATGGTTGCAGTTGTATACTAATAAAAAGTAGTCAATTTGTGTCTAATATACAATATATTAATGTAATGCAAAGCAGTATATTGTGATTATTACAAACATAGAAGCATGTTTACCACAGTAGCCTACAGTTAAGACATCTGTGTGTATTATAGCATAGTATATATATATATATAGCTTTTGGAGAACTTCGTTGTAATAGGTTTTAATTAGTGCAAAAACAGATAAGATGTATAATTTGTGTTAAAATGTTATTATAAATGTTATGTATTCAAACAAAACAAGTTACCTGGAAAAGATCAACAGTTACAAAATTGTTCATTTTCATAAATCACGAATTAACTTTTTTGTTTATGATCAATTTAAAAAGAGACTCAGCTCAATATTAATTAGTGCTGGAGCGCATCAGAATCGTGGTACGTATTTTTGAATATTAATTATATCATGGTGACGTTTCTTGGTAACCTTCCAATGGCGAGGCCCCAGCTCATGAATATTCATCAGGCAGCTCCTGAGCACAGCGGGATTGGTGAAGTGCGGCGAATGATATGCGGTTTAACTTTCCTCCTCAGAGCCGCACGAGCTGTCCCGTCTCGTCTTTGAGCCACAATGGGTTCAGTGTGAGCCGATACCAGTGCCAGAGCCTGCTGGCACACATCGACAAACACCACCTTTTTTATTCCGAGCTGGACCGCTCCATAAGGAAGATGAGTTTGGACGCGGTTTATCAGCCCGCGCAACTTCTCAACTGGGTTTATCTGTCGCTGCAGGAGTCTGAGAGAAACGCGGAGCCTGATGGGAGCTACAGCAGCAAACCGAGGCAGGACCTGGACTCGCACCTCAGCTCCAGCATCATCAGCAGCTTCTTCCACGAGCGCGCCGAGGTGATGACGTCACTACAGCATCACTGATGCTCTATCTATCTATAGACAGGAGTTCAGGTGAACATATCTAGGGTCAGGTGTAAACCCATTCAGTTATTTGTAAACGTGAGTGTATCGTAAAAGTCAATTATTTATTTTTTTTATTGATAATATACTGTAAATAATTGGGTTTGCATACTGTAGTCATCTGTGTGTATGTCTTGTCCATATTAAACATTTGTAGTGCTACCTTTAATGTATTTTTTAAAAGTAGATTTATTTTTCTTATATTGTTTAATTTATAGTGTAAATGAGCCAGAAAATATACTTTATATATTCTGTGCAGGAATTTCCAAGATCTGATTATGACTGGAATTGGATACAAATTAAAAATAAATAAATAAAAAGGATAGAAAGATAGATAGATGGTATTATTCTCTCTCTGTATGTGTGTGTGTGTGTGTGTGCACCTGGTATTTATCAACTTATGGGGACCAACTGTCCCCACAAAGATAGCAATACCAGTAAATTTTGACCTTGTGGGGACATTTCTTATGTCCCCATGAGGAAACATGCTTATAAATCACACAAAGATAAGTTTTTTGAAAATCTAGAAATGCACACAGTTTCCTGTAAGGGGTAGGTTTAGGGTCAGTGCAGGACAATACCACATACAGTCTGTACATGCAAAACCATTATGCCTATGGAATGTCCCCATAAAACATGTAAACCCAACATGTGTATGTGTGTGTGTGTTCTGGTACAGTGCCAATGTGTTTCTATAAAAGCCACATGTTCAGACAGATGCATATGGTCTTTCTATAGTCAAAGGAACACATCCTAGTCCTGCAGAACTGGACGCATTAGTAAAACATGCATGTAACTTCTGGTGTCATCCACATTCACACTGCCTTCCCTCAAACACTTTCTTCAGTTCATCTTCTGGCTGTCAGTGACAAACAGCAGGAGTTCTGGGTTAACAAGCACACTTTGTTGCTATAGAGCTCCATCATGTGTATTTGTGTAGAGAATGACTGGTTTCAGTCGGGTTCAGCACTGCTTGACAGCTCTTTTCTCTGGCTTGGTCTGAACTGACCCCTACCAGAGAAACTGTAACTTAGGTCAACCTGATCAGTTAATCTGCTTTTTACTAAGCCGTTTAGTTAAATTACTCTACAAATGACTAGCTTACTATAATTTGGGCTCATGATAATAATGCACAGTCCTTTCAGAAACAAAAACGTACCATAATAGTGACATTTTAGACTGCAGCATTAAAAAGGCAAAGTTCAACCACAATTCAACAAAGTTTGTTGCATGTTTAGAAACTGGCTGAATGGGAATGACTGAATGAAAGCCAGAGTTTTTGCTGAAGAGATTTGAAGCTGTAGTGGTTTGGCTCCACATAAGCAATGTGGAAAAACATCCAAGTTCAGCGTTTTTCTTATAGGTGCATAAAAAAGTTTCAGTAAAAAAAAAAAGTACTGAGATAGTAGATATGATGAAAGCATATCCCTGATGCTTGTGAGAGTTACACAAGCAAATCATGTTGCATACTACTTGTATATAATGCACAAATACTTTTAAATGCTTGTCATTGCATGTTGCATGCTATTAACATGTCGTTTTTAGCATGCAGTACTGTATGTACAGCTCAATATATAAGCAGCTGGCTAATATTTCATTCTGATAGGACAATCTCAAGAGATAGAATGAGGAAAAGGGTTTGGAGAATCATGTGGCAAAGTCTGTCTTCCTGAGGAAAACGGAACATTCTCTCCCACACAGATCATCTGCAGAAAGGAAAATAGACCACAGAAAACAATTATAAACAGAAATAGACAGAATTACTGTCAGTTTAAAGGGAGATTTTTGTGACAGATTTTTAACAAACAACTGTCAGCATAAAACTTTTAAAATGTTACTCTCAGTTTTATGCTTATGTTCAATGATCGTATTTGACTTTACAGGAGAATAAAACCTTTTGAAAAAAAAAAAACACTAAGTAAATACTTGAGAAATTAAAAATGTGAAATATTAAAAAATAAAACCATGAAGATATCCTGTTTCTTGAAACAAAAATAAACAGTAACTGAAGTAAAATAAAATTTAAAAAATGTTTGTTTCTAGACAAAAACAGCACTGTTTATCAGTTCCTGAGAATTGAGCCTATAACTGTGTGACCGCATATCATATTTCATCTACAATTTATACATAGCAATACTTACATTCTTAAGCCTCATTCAGAATAATAACAAAATCTATAATATTAAATAATACTAAAATAAAACTGATTTAAAGTATACTGTACATTTTATCATTTCATGCATTCCCTGGAATCAAATCCATGACATTGTAACCATATATTATATTTCATATAGATTTTAAATAAGGTAATGTATTTTAAAGTTAAGTTTTAAAAAGTTGAATGTGATTTTTCTCTTTACAGACTCTGTGTAGCCACTTATATAAGGACTCGTCTCCCTACGGCTCATTAAACAACATCGTTGAGGGTCTGAGTTTACTGACGGACAGTTTCTCTGACCTCTCGCTGACCTCTGAACCCAGAAAGCCCTGCAAGAAACCTCCACCCAACTACCTGTGCCACCTGTGCTTTAATAAAGGCCACTACATCAAAGACTGTCCGCAGGTAAACACTCACTGCCTGTCAATCATAATGCATTCTTTTTATTTTATTTTTATAAAATGTAACAATGAGACATTTGTGTGGAGTTTACAGATTACTTTTATAAAAATATAAAACTATCATACACAACTGAACTGGTGCTCTGGTCATTGCATCCTAGCAACACCTTGGCAACCACCCAGAATAACCTCGTAAATACGTAGCAACCATCCAGAACCTAGCAACGACATAGCAAACATCTAGCAACAACCTACAATACTCTAACAACTGCCTAGATACAACACAAAACACCCTAAGAAATGCATATCGACACCTTAGCAACCACCCTGAACATTTTAGCAATCGCATAGCAACCACCTAGCAACCATCCAGAACCCCCCTAGCAACATCCTAGCAACCACTCAGAACAACCTAGTAATCAGCACACCTTAGCAACACCCTAAGAAATGTATCCTTAGCAATGATCCAATGCACCTGCATAGCAACACCTTAACAACAACCCAGCGTACCTTAGCAACCTCCTAGCAACCACACAGAAGACTCTAGCAACCACTCAGAATACCCTAGTAACCGCATAGCAACACCCTAACAACCACACAGAACACTCAATTGAATAGCAACAC
>JAUMHP010000062.1:18538268-18559506 GCA_032361065.1 Enteromius trimaculatus
ACCCTAGTAACCGCATAGCAACACCCTAACAACCACACAGAACACTCAATTGAATAGCAACACTCTAGCAACCACTCAGAATACCCTAGTAACCGCATAGCAACACCCTAACAACCACCCAGAGCACTAGAACTAGTTCTGGTTTCTCTGACAGTCTTTTACTGTAACTGACCTGCATTGCAAAATTCATCGCAACCAGCTATCGCAACCCATATGTGGAGCCGAAATGAATGCCAGATGAAGCTCTCGTGTTTATGAAAGATGATCCGGTTTCTTGCCTTTCATGACATCATTAGCTGTCAGAGACGAGAAAAAGCCCCTTGACTCCAAACCCAGCCAAACACAAACCAGTCAGCCGTGCGTCAGCTCCAGGAATGGAGGGGGAAACCTTTTATAGAAAGATGATGTGATTTAGATCTTTGCCCTCCACTAAATTTACTGTCACAGCACTTTAATTAGCCTCAGGTGACACTAGAGAAAAGATGATAACAAGAGACGAAACGCTATAAGTACAGGGAAGAAGTTTAAGAATGTTTGTGAAAAGCAGATGGATCTGAATCTGAGTCTGTCTAGACATTAGTTATGTTTAATTCAGTTACATGACAAGAAAATCATGTAAGACAAGACAATCAGATCGCATTGCCGAAGAGCTCAAAACACACTTGTCACTTTAATTTCAAAACATACAGAAAGAACTGAGTCTGAGAGATTAATGACATTAAGTATATTATTAAGTATATTGTTATAAAAAGTATTACGAGTTAGGATTGAGAAAAGAAAATGAGTAGAACCACATATTCTGCACACAGTTTAGCTATTTCTCTGTGCTCTTCTGCAACACTCTAGCAATCATCCAGAACTCCTAGCAACCACCTAGCAACACCCTAGCAACCACCCAGAACAGTTTAGAAACTCAATCGCAACCACTCTGCATTGTAGCTGCATTGCAACACCATAACAACCACTCAGAACACCATAACAACTGCATCGCAGAACATACAACACCCTAGCAACTGCATAGCAACACCCTAGCAACCACCCAGAACACAAAATGAACTGCACCCTAGCGAACCCTTGGAATATCCTAGCAACCACCCAGATCTGCTTAGCACCGCACAAGAACACCGTGAAAACGGCATAGCAACACCCTAGCAACCATTCTAGTAACAGCATAGCAACACTCTAACAACAACAACCCAGAACACAATATCTTGCAACACCCTAGCAACCTCTCAGAATACCCTAACAACCACCTTGTCATCTGCATAGCAACATTTACCAACCACCCAGCATGCCTTAGCAACATCCAGAATAGCTGCCTAGCAACACCCTAGCAACCTCACAGAAAAACACGCACCTTCATTGAAGTAGCACAGATGTCAGATTTTCCCTAAGTGCAATAAAAATTCTTCATATGTTGTTCTGTGTTACTAAGTCAGCAGTTGATGCAGCAGATCATCACAAATGTTATTGATGTAACTAAACAACCATCCAGGGTGGCACATCTGCGCTGATTTTATGTGCTATATATACATTATTAATATCAATAAAGAGTCAGTGTTACAGAGTCCTCAGACCTGCTGCTCTGCCACCTTCTGTGTTCAGATGAGATCTGAGGACATTTACGTCGGTGTGTTCACCTCACACATCTCTGTTATGGGAGTATTTTGTTTTGCCTGCCCACCTGTCAGCGTCCGTCTCACTGAAACCCAACACTGCATCACAGCTGGACACGTCTGGCCACAGAATACAAGCCAAATCCTTATGCAGCTTTGCACAGTGCTTCGCCTGCTTTAATATTTAAACATGCTATAAAACGAGGTGCATATTAATTCGTGACTATGCTTTGCAATGCAGTGCAATAAACTAAACTAGGTTCAAATCATCGTGTAACCGCTTAACTGGTGAGTAACGGTTTGTTTACTCGCCAGTTTTACTTGGAGTTAATTTTGGACCCTGAATATAAAACTGACACAAATCTGCTCCTCATTAAAGGAATGAGTCACGTAAACTCTCTGGTGACCTTCTCTGCAGTAGCTTATATTTTAGCAGTAATCCGATAAACCAGTATCTTTTTTACCCGGAGTGGTCAAATATACCTGAAGAAGTCTGTGAAGTGCTGAAGACATCTGTTGTTTCTGCAGGTAGTCGTGAAACCGATCCTCAAAATTCAATTAGAAGCATGCACACAAGTGCAAGAACGACTAGCTACACAAGCTCGGTTATAACACAAAATCGTTCAGGACGCAGTTCAGAAGTCAAGCAGCAGACAGAATGCTTTAGCTTGCTATGTGTAGCTAGAAATGTAAATAATAGCATCTGGTTTAATGGCACAGACGTTAAACCGAGCCTCGAGAGCTGCAGTGCAGGAATCCATGTTGAGGGTGTTTGATGGGAAATGCATCTGTGTTTGTTTACGTGTGTGAAGCGTGTTTCTGGCAGTTTGAAGCATGAAGTTTAACCCATCTCATTAAAGCATCTGAGCAGCTATTAAACTTCTGGGTGTAACCAAATCTAGACCAGAATATAAGAGACTTTTAAGTGGGTTCTGTTGACTTGAGCTAGCAAGCAACCACCTAGCAACCACATAACAACATACTAGCAAATCAAATCTCCATAGCACCATAGAGTTTTAGTGTTAATGTGAGAGTGTTAAAGGGATAGTGCACCCAAAACTGATAATGTGCTCGCTCTCAGGTCATCTTAGGTGTATATGAGTTTGTTTCTTCATCAGATTTTGAGAAATGTCTCAGCAATGGACGCAATGCAGTGAATGGGTGCCGTCAGAATGAGAGTCTGATTGAAAAAACATCACAGTAATCCACACCACTCTGGTTTGTTTCGTACAAACATTGCCCTCTCAAGATGATGGACTTTTTAATCAGCTGTTTGGACTCTCTTTCTGACGGCACCCATTCACTGTAGAGCATCCATTGATGCTGAAATCTGATGAAGAAACATACTCTTGGATGCCCTTAGGGTGGGGACATTTTCAGCACATTTTCATTTTTGGGTGAACTGTTTTTTTAACAGATTGTTTTATTCTGTTAAACCGCTCTGGTAATGTAAAGCAGGAAAACCCACAGAGATCTGAATTGAAGCCAGAACACAGAGAATGTAAATCTGTCAGGCTGTGGGACGGACAGGAATGACATGAGTGGGTGTTTGACAGAGACCTTACTGTACTACAAATACTGTCAGACGTCCAACATCATAAACATATCATAACAGAACTTGTGCCTTAACAAAATATACATTTGAAAAGATGTAATATAATGTCATGGTTTGACCGCTGCAGTCCAACTATAAAAACAGCAAGGTTTAAGAGTGTAAAATATAACTCCATATATACAGTAAGGCATGCACTCACGCTTAGGCGTTCTTGTGAGCTTGGTCCACTGCCATCAGTGAGGTGTGTAGATTTCTTTTATTGCATGTAGAGCAGATGTTGGCTGTAGAAATGCAGTTTTTTGGACATACTAAAGGTTTAAAAAGTGTTATTAAAAGACAAAGTAAATCTCGAAATTACTGTAAATTGGCTTTGGAGGAAAAATAATATTTCTCCTTCGTTGTTCAAGAAATGTAATGGAGTTTAATATAGCTTTTTATAAGAGGAGAAATAAGATTTCTTTTAAAAGGTTAGAACGTCTGTGGTTGGTACGTTTTTTTAATTTAAAGACTCACAGAGGCTGCATTTATTTGATCAAAAATACAATAAAAACAGTAATAATGTGAAAAGTTATTATATTGTAAAACAACTGTTTTCTAAGTGAATATCTTTTAAGCGTAATTTGTTTCTGTGACGTTCAGCTGATTTAGAGCCCTGGAGGTCGACGGGCCCCGACTTCTTTACGCCCCTCGGGCCTATTTTGACGTCATAGTTCAGACGCATAGTTTTAGGCTTCTCCTTATTTTTATATTTTAACCATCCATCAATTAGTGATTAAAAGATTGCAATGCGGCGCCGTTGAATACAACACGAGAAAGCGCTCCGCAGCTAACAGCGACTCAACAGCGAGAGAGAGAGAGAGCTGACGTCAGCGCAGCTGAAGAGTTATGCCTTCAATAATCTTGCCGCAATGCCCCAGCAAATGTTATTATAAAATTATCATAAATGTGTCTGGGGAAAGCAATAGGAAGACTTTTGAATTATTTACTCATAAACAAGTGTTTTCTGATTCCGTGTTGCAAAGATGAATTTTCTGATTCTCATAGACGCGCATTTAAAGAGAAGAACAATTCTGCCATTACACTCAAAACTGAACTATTTTAATAGATGAAGCAGCAGTATAAGACACAGAAAAGACAGGGCCGGGCTCAGGCCTAAATTTGAGGCCCTTGCAGGGCTCTCAGCGGAATTTTCAGAAATCATCTAATATACTGATTTACTGCTCAAAAAACATTTCTGATTATTATAAGTTTGAAAACATGGATGGAAACTGATACATTGAATTATTTAATGAACAGAAAGGTAAAAAAAACAGCATTTATTTGAAACAGAAATCTTTTCTATCGTTATAAATGTCTGGCACGTTTGATCAGTTTAATGCATCCTTGATGAATAAAAGCAACAAGTGTACAGTCTCTGAATCGCTAGCGTTGTGAGTGTAGCTCAGTCTAAAGTAGCTTGATCATGCTCCTCTGTGTGTTTAATGAGAGGCGTGGACTGTATTTGATGGGGTTTGAAAAGGTCTGTTGGGAAATCTTAAACTGACACTTAAACATACGGCTCTGAATTACAGACACTGTGTCAGATTTCCATCAGGAGCCACTCCCAGAGTGCACTGCAACAAATTTAAGATGCATTAGGGGACATGTTAAGCTCGTACTGTATGTGCTACACCTACTTACAAAAACATAGTAGGCTAAGAAAACAAGTGTTTGTTCATGCAAAACATATATGGTTATTTGCTATGTGGTCGTGCTGAGTGGTTTTTGCAATTATTTCTTTATCACCACCTTCAACTACAATGATTTTAGCATTTAAAATGAGTGTGCTACTCCACTAATGAAGGGCTAAACAAATGAAAACAATGACAGATTGCTTCTACTGTTCTGTTCTATACACAGACGTCTCTTCTGCACCGCGGCCAATTAAAACAGAGCGGAGCGGAGCTATTTGTGCACATGTTCTCCTCTGGATCTCACGAGAGCATTGTTCGCTCTGATGGGCTCCAGATGGAGGAGAGAACGCTGTGGAATTCTGGGAAAATGAGGCCTTGTGTGAGATTGAGAACCTCTGAGCTGAATATTACAGTGCAAAGCGGCATTAATCCTAACAATGAAAATATTTTAGACATAGTTTTGTAGATATTCTCAGTCTGCTGAAACTAACCAGCAATCATTGCAATATTTCTGTACTGAATTGCAACCGGTCTGTTTTATCCATATACCGTCGCTGCTTTAAAACATATAAAACAATTGCTGATTGTAAGATTTCTATGAATGAATACTTTTGTTCAGCAAGGATGCATTAATTTCATCAAAAGTGACGGTAAAGACACTGTTCTTTTCACTTTCTATTCATCTGTGAATCCTGAGAAATAAATGAGCAGCATAACTAACACTAATAATAATCAGAAAGGTTTCTTGAGCACCAAGTCAGCATATTATTATGATTTCTGAAGACTGGAGTAATGCTACTGAAAATTCAGCTGCGCATCACAGAAATACATTTCAGATATTGATACTGATGTAGAAAACAGTAATTATATTTTATGATTTTGCTGTATTAATCAAATAAATGCAGCCTTTAATGTAAAATCTGAAAATAATTTGTTGCACCGCTGACTTCATTTTTTAAGCTTAGTCAACTAAAATATCCAAGTTGTCACTCAACATTTAATAACTTCAAATTTACGTCAGCAAAGTAACAAATTATTTTAAGTTTAAACAATTTTTTATAGTGTTGGTGAGCAAAACCATTGAAACATCTTATTGGCCCCAGACTCTGTGTATGAACATATATATCTATAAGAAAGAGGAAACGGTCGCTGTGTGTGTGGACAGTGGAAAGAGAGAGTGCTGTTTGTCTTCAGCGGCTGTGTTTCCTCCAGCAGGAAGACATTGTGCAGCGTGTGAATCTGTACAATATGTGTGTGTGAACTTTGTGTTTCAAGTTAAATGTTATGTAAATTACACGAATGTAGCCATCTAATCAAAAAAGAGTGAAATCACCAGAAGTTATCCAGAGGGTGCAGGTTATGCAGAAATGACAGCTCTGTCTTTCACTCATTCTCATGTTGTGTGCCTCGCTTCAGGGTTTTTATTCATACAATCAAAGACAAATGTTGTTTGGAGCCCAGCTTTCTGCAAAATAACATATGTTTTGTGTGCCACAGATAAAAAGGTTTGGGATCAGATGAAGTTGAGTTTGTTTGATACATTTTTTTGTTGTGGATGTCAGAAAATCAACAAATTAGACAAATTAGATATAAACTTTGTGAAGGATTATTATTGTCAGATTAAATTGAAAATAATTAAAAACATAAAATGCATTTAAAACTTAAGAAAATTGAAAATAATTAAATATTAAGCATTTATATATTTTATTTTTACCTAGTTGCATAATGTCATTTTTCTAATAAAAAGAATTTAATAAAAAACAATATAACTACATATAAAAATAAGTAAATGAAGTAATAATGTTAATAAATGTAAAAAAAAAAATATTATATTAAAAACTATATGGAAATGTAAAAAACTTTTTAAAAATGTTTTTAAATAAAACTAAAGTGGAAACAAGAAATCTAAAAATAAAACCTAATAAAAAAATTTTTTTTTTTTAAAAACTATAAAATGATATCTCATTGATACTAAAATATCACAGGTGTTGTAAAATCCTGAAACAATCAGTAAAGAATCAGACGCTTGTACTCTCAGTGAATGCTTGTTAGGATTCAACACATCACACTCATCTGAGTTCAGTGAATGAAAACAGGCTCCGGCTCTCTGAAGGGTGTGTGTGTGACTCACATTTCCATCGGCCAAACTCCTGCAGCTGGACTCGATGATGAGGACGATGACGGCTCCTCCGAAGCATTCATCATATAGAGCGGGGCCCCTCATCGGCCCTGAGGGACACACAGAATAAACTCTGAGAGCCCATGCTCTGTAAAAAAGCTATTCTCTCAACTGCTGTCTTACAAAAAGTCTTCAGTAACACTTACTTTTTTTCCACAAACTCAAGTTTATATTTCGCAATTTTGTATTTATAGCTTGCCTTTTTTCTTGCAGTTCTGTTCATATTTTGCCATTCTATTTTCTTCTGAATTTTGGGTTTATATCTTGCAATTCCGAATTTTTTGTTTATGTCACATTATGAATAAATGTACAGTATGCGTGACTTTTGGCTTATCAAAAAATATATATATATTGTAAGAAAAAAGTGGAATAATTGACTTGGAAAGGAGCATTATCTTGTTGTTTCCTCTCCTCTGTGTCGCGCGGCTTTATCTTGTACAAACACAAATGGAAATGCTCAGTACAGTAATAGTGTTGAATTTGCGGTAGATCAGGGCGAGTATGAATCTGGGGTGTTTTGAGGCGTGAGGAAGCAGTCATCTTTCATGTGGCTGTCAACATCTTCCTTTCATTCACTCACATTTCAGAGATTGTTGGCGGTCAGAAACGCTCAGTGATTACAGACCACCTCCTCCAGCAGCGCTTTCATCACAGTTCAGGACATCCTACAAATCAAAGAAACAGAAAGAAATCCACACTTTCATTCACAATACATTGATCAAAAGTGAGAGTAAAGACATTTGAAATAAGTGTTCCTTTGAACTTTCCATGAATCCTGCTGTATTTATTGGATTGGTTTGTTTTGTAGGGAGTATGCTAATGCTTGGCTGTATTCTTTATATAAAGCCTTTAGTCGTTGGCTGGCTTTGTATTGTGCTGCTCTCTTAAGTCGTTTGCCTGGAGAATTTAAAGACTCTTCAGACTAACAAAAAGGACAGTGGAAGCTAGGTCTAAACTTCACATGGTGATTGTCTTTTCATATAAAATGTTAAAACAGTTGTGTATGTATTATGGTTTTATGTTGATAGGGTTCATTTCAAAGATTTATTGTGTAGTTTGCCTCTTTAGATGTTTTTGGTCAGACGGTTACATTTTTGTTAACCAAAAGTAAATCTAAAACCATTTAAAATAAAAGAAAATATATATAAAAAAACCTAGGCCAAGGATGCATTTCAAAGATGAAGTACTAAAATAAATTAAAAATAAAACCAATAAATAAACAAAAACTAAATAAAAATAAAATGTTAGGTATTAAAAATGACAAAAAATACAAAAGCTGACAAAATGCGCTGCATTGCTTTCATATATATCCAGTTTCACAATCATTCATTCACAATTAAACCGACTGTCTGCTGATTTTAGAAAAGCTGAAGGTGAATGAAGAGAAGGCTTAGTAAAGACAGGATCAGATGTGTCTGATTAAAGCAGAGCAAAGGCAATAATCATAATCATACCCACACCCGAAGCACCCAACAGCTCTGGACAAGCGTTAGAAAAGCATCATGAATGATTTGATAGTTTTCAGTGATCCTGAGCCAATCGCAGACACTCTCATCCTGACTAAACACTCCTCATAACCTCCCCTGAGGCCGCACCACAGCATTACAGTTACATTCAACATTCAAACCGTGACAATGTAACATTTACACCAGCAAACACAGAAGACATCCCGCTTCTGACAGGATATTGGCAAATATTCTATAGTAAAAGAAATGTCACTTATTTATGTGATTTTTAATCAATTTAATGCATATTTACTGAATTAAACTATATATATATATATATATGTCAGCGTTGTCTGGTTTTCTCATGGGTTTGTATGATTGTGGTCTACTGCTGATCTAACATGTTTTTGTGAGCAGGCTCGTCCTAAAGGTGAGGGTCTGACTCCGTATCAGGGGAAGAAGAGGTGTTTCGGTGAGTACAAGTGTCCTAAATGCAAGAGGAAGTGGATGAGCGGAAACTCGTGGGCGAACATGGGTCAGGAGTGCATCAAATGCCACATCAACGTCTATCCTCACAAACAGGTGAACAGATGTTATACAATATCTGACACGGTCTTAATATCATTCATACACAAGTGCAGATTTTGTAAATAGTTTCAGTTAGATTGCATTGCTTTTATTTTGTTTAGATAAAGTTTCAGAAATTTGTATCAGTTTAATTTTTTTATTTTAGTTTAGTTTTTAAAAAAACATTTTCCCCCGGTTTCACAGACAAGACTAAATTACATGTTTGAGCTGTCTCAGATGAAAATATCTTGCTCTGACGTATCTTAAAACATGTCAGTGTCATTGTTCTGTGTTCAGATGCTCACCTGTAATCTTTTCTTACTAGGCGTTTTTGTAAAAGTTGCTTAAATATCTTAATTTAACTTATGCCTAGTCCTGGCTCAAGCTAAGCTCTGTTTGTGAAACCGGGCCTTTATGTTTAGTAATAGTGAACTATAAACAAACAATGTATTATAATTTTAGTTAAAGTCTTTGTACTTTATTTTAACTTTATTTCTTTTATTTCTTTTGTTTTTAACAAAATGTTTAGTAATAGCGAACTATAAAAACATTTATTTCTATTTATTTTTTATTTTAATTTCATCTTCTTTTTTTTCTTTTTTGTTTATTATTTTTATACATTATTTTTATTTAGTAATAGATAATTATAAAAAACTATTTCCCTTTTTTGTTTTATAAAAAAATATTTAAGTTGTAGTATTTTTGTTCATTTTGTTTTTATTCTTTTTATGTGTCTGGTTTTTGTTTATTTGTTTTAGATTTTGTTTCTTTTTTGTTTATTTTTTTATTGATTTTTTTGTTTTTATTTTTCTATTATTATGTATTATTTTATTAAGTTATTTTACTGCATTAACTAAAAAAGTATTAGTGTTTCCTTGACAACTAGCTGAAATAAAATAAATGCATTTTTATTTCATTTAACTTCAAAGTTTACCCCATTGGTACAAGAAAAGAAAAAAACTATTGCTTTCCGTCTTAAGTAAATGTTCCATGCTTTAAGGATGTTTAGATATTTTTACAGTAAGCCTCATCCATATAAACCCAAGTGCATCGGGACCCTGAAGGGCCTCTGAGTGAATGTTTGGATCGTTTCTGCTCGCTTTATTGAAGCATCTGTAGAATAGAAAACAGTTAAAGCTGGAGCTCATGTGTTAGCTATTATCTCAGACTGAGGACTTCTAGATGTACCAGTGTTGTTTTGGCTCAAGATAAAGCCGCTTTACTGTATGTTAGGTACGTTATGAAGTTCTGAACCTGGTGGAGATCACTTGATGAAGCGCTCTTCGATGCTTCTGACCTCTCTCTTTCCTTTAATGTTCACCACATGTTCTTCTGTACCTCATGGCTATCTCTTGACCTGAACTCTTTGCTGTGATTGTCAGCGTCCTCTGGAGAAACCCGACGGTCTGGACGTATCTGATCAGAGCAAAGAACATCCTCAGCATCTGTGTGAGAAGTGTAAGGTGCTGGGATATTACTGCCGTCGCGTTCAGTGACCTCTGACCCCTGAAGACGCCCGTCATGCTAGCGTCCCAGCTTCCTCACCGACTGTACTCCGGATAAATATGATTATCACAGAATAATACATGTGTGGCCGCTAACATAAACAGCGCAGCAAAATTAAAACCCATGCTCATATGAGACACATATGATTAAATCAATTCATAACGATAACTGTGGTAATCAACATTAGGCCACGACTCACTGCTGATATTTTGTGAAACCTTTAAACTGGTGCTGTCAAAAAAATTAATCATATTCAAAATAAAAGTATTTTTTTTTAATACAATATATATATGTTATATATAAATACCCAAACATGCAGTATATATTTAAAAAATATTTACATGTGTATATATATATATATATATATATACACATAACATATTTTTCTTAAATATATACCTGCATGTGTTTGTATTTATATATACATAGTATACACACATATATTATTTAAACAATTATTTTGGATGTGATTAATTGCTATGAATCGTTTGACAGCAGTACAAAATTATAAAATATTGTTGTTAAAAATTCATTTAAACTGACCCTTATCTTTTAATACACCTTTCAGACTGATATACGTTTGTTTAATGGTGCAAGTACTGGATGTTTGATATCAGGTTAGTTGCTGTGAATTCACATGATGTGAAATATTCTTCTGAAGCATTTAATAAGATATTTCAGGGCAATCATTTCCAGGCAGGGCTTCAGTATCAGATGGATTTGATGTGGACCGTCAGCGGCTCATTCCTGTTCTTCAGAACACAATAATGAGATCAAATTATACTCACATCGCAGAAACCACTCACTGCTCAGTTCCCTCCAAAATAATGTCACTTCCTGTAGGGTGATAGGAATAACGGCGTTTAAATAAACGCGTTATTTTTTCAGTAACGAGTAACCAAACGAATTACTGTTTCCCCCGTTACAACGCCGTTACCGTTACTGACAATAAAATGTGGCGTTACTATAATTTATTATAAAATTATTATCATTTTTCAGTCCATCTCAATGGATTTGACGTACCATAAACTCTTTAGAAAGAAGAGCAAGAGTCTTTCATAACATGCAGACTTGACGCGCTACATGTAAACGATGTTCTTTGTTGTGTTTTCCTGTCAAAATAACGGATTTCATTCGGAATTCCTCACCTTTTAAGAACTGCCGGTTTCTCTGGTAGTGGGCGGGACTAATGCGCGAATGACAATCTTATTGGCTGGCGCTCACCTATTATTGTCCCTGTTTTGATTTCAGCAAATCAATTCCAGCGAACGCATACTACCTGATTAATATTCATGAACCCTGCAGCTCATTAAATACTTGGTGCGTTTTATATTGTTATTATTAGTAGAATTCGTAGTAGTTTTGTTATCTTATAATTCTTTGCCCCGGTTTTTATAGAAACATTAAATGATAAACAAGCACCACCACCAGTTAGTTTCATTAATTTAACATTTAATATTGGAAGCATCCAAGTTTGTATTTGATTTTTTTTCCCAAAAAAATTAATAGTTACTTTCCCTGGTAATTAGTTACTTTTATAAGGCTGTAACTCTACTAGTAACTACGACTAATTACTTTTTTTTAAGTAATGTGCCCAACATGTCATCAAGGAAACAGAATTTGTTGGAAGTGATATTAGGGAACTATAAATTGACAGTGAATTAAAATATTTTGATAAGAAGATCAAATGAACTTGTGCTTAATGAAAACTGCTCTGCGTTTCTAAACTGTGGTTTTCCAGCGTATATGACGCTCATGAGAACAGGAATGACCCGATCAGCCTTCTGCGTATGAGACGCATCAGTGTCTGTGGTATCTTCTCAGTTGGATGCTGTATAAGCTCTACATGGTCTGTCGTGGAGCTGCTCAAAAGCTTTTCAAATGATTCTGACACAATAGGATGCTGTTATAACTCTGTATTTTCTACATACTGTCTGGTTTTATGACACAACCCTCAAGTGCCTGTTTGTGTAAAAAATATGAACAATAATAGTGACAGCAATAGAGATCCAGTATGAATACTGTAAGATAAATATACAGCGTGATGTGCGTCTGTACCCGTGCTTTATAATATCTTTAAAACACTGCCTGGTCTGAATGGATAAAACAATCAAAATGTCGAAAATGAAGACCTTATGCATTATTTTGGGGTGTTTTTAAAGATCTCTTGATGACTCTGCATGTGTGTTTTGTTTGCATATCATTTCTAATTGTCAAATGTGAAAGACTGAAGTGGCTCAAAGCGGCTTCAAGCACAAACTTCAGAAACGTGAACGCAGATTCAGTTCATCTATATGGCTCAAGACCTTCTTAATAAAGCAGGGCATGCACATGACTGTGAAAAATGATAAAGAAATCGTTCCATTAATAACCAGAAATGTGCCTTATACGCTCTGTAAATGCAAATAAAGCACTGAAACATCATGTCTTATTGCTCTCGGCTTTATTAATCAAACTCAAATGATGAACACTGGCCATAACTCATGCATGAGAACAAGAGTTCAGGACAGACGTGTGACGTTCTCAGTCCAGATGAAACACAGTTATTACCTGAGAATGATGTTAAAAATGACATTTATTCACAGTTGATGTTACTGTATAGGAATATTGCTGTAAAAACGATCATGAACAATATTTACTTATTCTCTTGTCATTTCAAACCCATAGATTGTGTTTATTTCCTTGGAAGACAAAAGAATATTGTTTTTCTGCACAAAAACATTTCATAGTGACTGCAATTTTAAAACTGTGTGGCTTTTGAAAACTTAATGTAACGCATAAGGGCTTTTATGTTGTTTTTGGTCGCTGTGATCTTTTTTGTGTTGCATGGACATTTCGAACATCGCACAGCGTTTCAGAGACATGAGAGCGAGTAAGACTCTTCCTTTAACCCGGAAGCGTCTCATTTTCACATTATAGAGCAGCAGGACAGTAGAAATGCTTGAAATGACTCGAGAAGAGACTCTACTTGAGCTCTCCGCAGTCGCTGATGCTGATTCTCTTGGCAGTTCTTCCCGAGCGAGAGCCGAGAGCCTCCACCTTCCTCACCACATCCAACCCATCTTTAACGCTGCCAAACACCACGTGCCGCCCGTCCAGCCTGGAGAAAACACACACACACTCATCATCACACTCGCTCGTCCATATTCACAGCACAAGAAGAAGGTTTACACACCACTGTGTTTTGGCCGTGCAGATGAAGAACTGAGATCCGTTGGTGTTTGGACCGGCATTAGCCATGGACAGGATACCTCAACACACACACAAAGACAACATTAGAAGAAACTAAACGGGTCATGACTAGTTCTCAACTTTCTTCAAATGTCTGTTGTAGATTTAAATGCGTATTTTCATATTAGACATACATTATTACACATTATTAGATATATTATACAATATTTACACCACAGCAAAAAGATTATAATAGTATTATAAAAGTATTTTTTTTATAATAAATCTAAAAATTAAAAGTACATTTATAAAATAATGCTTAAAACAGTAGTTAATAAAATAAGAAACTTTTTTATTTATTATTTATGTAGTTTTTATGCATGCATATATATATATATATATATATTTTTTTTATATTTATATTAGTGTGTGTAGTATGTATATAGAATGTATGTTATTTGTATTAGCAATAAAAAAAATACATATATATAGCTTTATTTTAATTTCAGTTTAAATGTTAGTAATTTTGTTGCTCATCATTTTTAAAAGATTCACATTTAGCTTTATTTTTATTTCAGTTTTAGTTTTAATATTTGATGTAATTAGCTTTTTTTTATTTATTTAAGTTTTAGCAATTTTGTTGCGTTTTTTATCAGTTTAAAAATATTTCTATTCACTTTTTTGTGAATTTGAATCAATGTTAAAACTTTTCAGTTAGTTGCTATATTTCTAATTCTGTAGTTTATTTGAGCTTCTTCAATTAATAAAAGCACTTTTAATAGTTTTAGTTAACAGTGACACTAGTTACCTTTGACCAGCTCTGATAGCGCCATCTAGAGGCGTCAGCATGTCTCTACAGAGAACCTGCATGATCTTTGAACAGTGAACTCGAGTAAACGATGAACAAACTCACTGAGCTTTATCAAGAACACATGAAAACACTCACAGAGTAAAGAAAAAACTGAACGAAGAGTGTTTTACCTGGTCCGGTGTGTTTCAGCCTGAAGTTCTCATCTGGAAACCTCGGACCGTAGATGGACTTTCCTCCGGTTCCGTTGTGATTTGTAAAATCTCCTCCCTACGTGAAACACAATGTAGTGCAAGTAAAAGCAAAGCACACGTGTTTTTTACCGAATCACACATGATCGCATGCAAAACGCAACAATTTGTCATCAAATGTGATATTAGTCATGCAGGATTAATGCAGTTCTTCTGTAAAGGCAGGACGAGCAAGACTATTAAAAGGTATTTAACACAATACAACTGGTTACATTTGCTCATGATTCACCATTTTAAGTCACCGTTAAGCTTTAAAAAAGTACAATAATATTAGGACAAAATATGCATGTTGTAGAACTGGAAGAAAGCATTAATATGGAAGCATAAGATGCTGTAATTGTTTGAAAAATCATATTTAAACACAACAACTATCTGGATTATTGCATTATTGATTCCTCTGATGTGCTTTAATCTAAAGCCAAGCCCAGCAGCGTAATGAAGCTCATGCAGGCGTGTGTGATCTTGAGGAGGATCTCCTCACCTGACACATGAACTGTGGAATAACTCGGTGGAAGATGGAGCCTTTATATCCGAAGCCATGCTCTCCAGTGCACAGAGCTCTGAAGTTCTCTAGAAAACACATATGACACCTGTCAAAGAAAAACACTTGCTTTTTCGTTCAATTTTACTTACAGCAGTCAGCATTTGACGTGGATCAACAAATAAGTTCATCAAAGCTGCCCCAAGACAATGCATTTTGCATCAATGCATTTTAAGAAAGGTTTTGATACACTTCAAATGTTGACTACTGTATAAAACACATTCAAAGCAACTCTAAACACACATATACGCCAGCACAACTGAAAAAAACGATACAATGTAATTAATATAAAATGCTTTACCTGCTGTTTTGGGCACAACATCCGCGTTCAGCTAAATTACAGTTCAGGAAGAGAGATAGAGGTCAAAGCATGAGAAATACTTTAAAAATAATGTAATATACATTAATCACACTGCGAAATTCATACTTTCCTGCTACATTTGCTTGAAAATCTAAATTTAACTGGAACATGTCGCGCGCTAAAGTATTATAAAGTATTTTGGATTATTGTTAAGAGGTTGTAAATATTCCACTATGGCGAAGGCTGAGCTTATGAATATTAATTTGTTCAATTTATAAACTTCGTGGAGCGTCCAGTCACGGATTCTAATTAATATTCATAAGTTTTCGTATTCGTTGATTCGCTAACAGCCTAGCTTCTTAGTGTTGTTTCAGCCAATCAGACAAGCTAACTCGATGGACGTCGCGGTGCGTCATTAATATTCATAAGCCGAGCCTTCCTCATAGTAGAGTTGGTAAGTTGTCTGGCACTCACTTCGAAGGTGACTCTACCGAGCGGCTCGTTATCCGCCGCGATGTCGAAGAACACCACCGGGTTGTTGTTGGCTTGAGCTCCGGTGGCGTACATGCGCGCCGCGGTGAAAGCCAGCGAGCACAATTTAACCCTGTTACTGATGATTAACATGCTGATTCCGGTTACCGACTCCGCTGAGATACCGAGTTACACAGGAAGCGCTAAAGTCTCACACGGAAGCGTTTAAGAGCGCGCGCGCGCGCGCGTGTGCGTGTCAGTCATGTTGATTCATAAATAATAAACAAATACATGGAAATTAATGTAAATAGATCATAAACATATATAAACTTTAAATTATGACATACATAAAAAGTACAATTATTTTTTGTGATAATTTAATAAAATTATTTAAATGAAATGTGTAAAATGTGTAATTTATGTAAAATGAAATGCAATAAAAAATATATATGTTTATAACTACTAGAATCTAACGGACCCTCTGATACAGTAAATACACATTATGTTTATATAATCTAACATTACTCTTAGTTACCTGATTTTAAAAATCAAGGACAATGTTAAATATTAAAATATAATGAATATATAAACAAAATTAAAAAACGCATGTGAATATAAAATGGTTCATATTTACAATATAAAAACCATAGTACAATCACCTTTTTAAATACTTCAAATTGATCCAGTTTAATTAAAATATGTAAAAACATAAAAAAAGTTGCTATTTATTAAAATATAAAAAACGAAAAGTTTATGACCACTAAGATAAAAATCCCTCCGACACATGAATTATTCATTAAAAAATACTACTACTACTATATATATATATATATTAAACCTTTTAACCTAATATTATTACTATTATTATCATGATTTATTTATTTACTCTAGCTTTAGGTTCTATCATCAGCCAAAGACATAAAGACCTTATATATATTATATAAATACCTTTTTGTTTTTCTACAGACTTCAGTCATGGCAAATACGAATTTTGAACTGAACGCTAGTAAATGATTTTCCAACGAAAGCAGTTTATAAACTCATGGAAACAATAATTCAGCTTAATAACACAATAAACATCAGAAGGGCATGGAGTTTATTGAGGTTTGGTCTGTTGAGGAGCGGATCACATACAGATCTGCAGGACCAAAGAATCACAATCAGATGCTTTATTTCATGATCTCATCAGTCGTCAACATTTCTCTTCAATCATTTCCTGTGTGTTTACAGGACATCAGATGCAGTGATGTAGCCTCAAGGATTTCACAGATAAAAGTCATTTAGAGTCAGATATTAAAATCATCTGTCTCTTTCATAAAAAAGGGAAGACTTGTGTCACCTATTCAAAAAAAAAAAAGGTTTTGACACGCGATGTAATCATCAGAACAAGCGTTGAAGTATGAGAACAATAAAAAATAATTTACCAAAACATAACAGAGCAAAAAATAATATTAAAAAACAATTAAAATGGCCATTAGCTTTTACATACAGCTGCCTTTCTACAAATAAACAAACCTGTATAGATTTATTTCACATAAGGCTGTCATATTTACTTGTACATATTAACAATATATCTCATATTAACATGAAAGTCTGTATACCAATAAAATATCCTTAACTGAGGCTCCAACAGCTTTACATATTATTGATTTCTTAAATGGTGTATATTTTAGCATTTTATGCATCACTCCGTCTGGATGTGAAACACAGGCTGCGCTCACAATTACACACCATTTATACTCATATATAAACAGATATAGAAATCTAGTGTATTTTCCACTCAGTACTGTGAGAAAAAAAGTCCAAATTACTTTGAAAGTTGTAATTATGGCATAAAAAAGGACATAAGTCAAAATTATAATCAAATATATAATTAAAAGATCAAATTATAATATTGTTTGTTTTTTTGGTCTTTTTTATGTCATAATTTAAACTTTTTTGTCAATTTCGACGTAGTCTTATTACATTTTTGTCATATTTTCAACTTTTATCTCATAATTATAACAGTAGTGAGTGGAAATTGCATATTTTATCATTTTAATTTACTGTCGTAATTTCGACCTCAATCTCAATTATAGCTTACAGTATGTCAGAAAATAGTGTGTCAGTTTATCATAATTTCAATTTAGTATGTCATAATTTTGCCTTTTTATCTCTTAAATTAATCGTCAGTTTAAACGTCAAAATTTTGACTTAATCTCATAATGATCAGAATTATGAGATAATTTTGACTTTTTAAAACTAATTATAACAAAATTTTTACTCATAATTGACATATTTCATCGTTTTAACTAGTAAAAGTATGTAATAATTTCGACTTATCTCAAAATGTTGACTGCCATAATTTCCACTTAGTATGTCATAATAAAAAAAATATGAGATAATAATTATAATTATGAGATAATATTCACTTTTTATGACTCAGATTATAATTTTTTACTTATCTCGTAATTGACATATTTCAGACTTTTTATCTCATAATTTGTTATTTAAACTTATCTCATAATTCTGACGTAGTAATAATTTTGACATTTCTTTTCATAAT
This sequence comes from Enteromius trimaculatus, assembly GCA_032361065.1. Taxonomy (NCBI): domain Eukaryota; kingdom Metazoa; phylum Chordata; class Actinopteri; order Cypriniformes; family Cyprinidae; genus Enteromius; species Enteromius trimaculatus. Next base: position 18,556,898 of record JAUMHP010000062.1, read on the forward strand.
TCATGATTTTTTTCTCGTACGGCAGAAGAAGAAGGCTTACTTGGTGAACTTTTCTAAAAACATTAAGAAACCTAACAGACTCCAAACTTTTTTGAACTCGCTGCAGTAAATATATTTCAATGCAGATGTATAAAACGGTTTGCGGTATAGTTCAGTATAGCATTGCATTCTGAACGCAGCCCGTGTATTTCACACATGAAGAAACTAGATGACCAATCCAAACAGATGCATCCACACATATTTACATGAACTGCATTATGAACAGAAGTGAACTAGATGGATAATTGCACGGTGTGAGTTTGATTTCCGTTTTTCCCTTTACATTTCCATGTATGTGATTTATTTTGAATAAGAGCTGTGCTTCAAACAAACGTTTGAGAATCGCCTCTGAAGTGCTGCTGGACGTTACAATGATGAACAAAAACAGCTTATTAGACGTGGAGGAGTAACACAGTACGACAGCGGACGGATGTTTGTCTGGATCTCAGTATCAAAAGGTAGAAAGACACAGGATTCACTCTCATGTGCTAAAAAAGACTGAACTTAACCGCACTTCTGCCATTCATTTGCTGACAAAGTTTTTAAAAACACGATGGTTCTAATGGTTCCTGTCGGCATCCGTCCGTCTGTCAGCGCTGGTTTTGAAATCTTTGCAGGAAGAGGAAGTGACGCTAAGTGCATTTGTGTTTGTCAAGTACAGAGGAGCTGCTAGAGGAGGGTCTCAGTTATTCTCAAAGAGAGACAGCAGGTCGTCGTTGGTGCTGCTGGGAAGGTCTGGAGGATCAAGGTACGACAGAAGATCGTCTGGATTGATCAGATCTGGCAGCAGCTGCAGGACCAAATACAAGCTGAACTTACCAACAAACCAACCACTTAGCAATCTTTTCTGCTGTAGATATATATATATATATATATATATAAACATGCACATTTTTAGTTTTTGTTAAAAACATGGAATAAATAAATGTAAAGAAAAGCAAATTCTAAAAACAATTAAAATAAGGACAATTAAAACTACAATAAGGTGTAATAATTGAAATATATAAACACAAAATATAATGTAAAATTAGTATTTATAAAAAACAATGAACTAGGGATTTAACGGTTTTGTAAATACCGTCGTACCGCAATATAAAATTTTTACGATACTACCGTGGTCGCATGACTCGATAAAACGATAGGTCTGAGAAGCGAACGGGAGGTAGCGGGAACTACACTTCCCATCAGCCCAAGCCTGCCCATCATTCTTTGTGGTCCGTTGTCAATACAGATCAGTGTTGCCAACTTAGCGACTTTGTCTCCATATTTAGTCTCTATATCTTTTTTTGAGCCTCTTAATTAGTTTTGTTTTTTATGTAAATGATTCAATAAATACCATACTGTGCCATTCATGTGTCACCGTATTATTAATGTATTACCGCATTGTTGTAATTATTTGTTGTTTTTTTTGTTATTTGTAGGCAGAATATACAAATATTAAAAAACAATAATAAATATAATAAATATAAAACATAAATATTAAAAAATCATAAAAAATATAATTTAAACTGAAAAGTTAAATTACAAAAACATAGTTATACAACATTTATACAAAATCATGTACATTTAAAATATACATTGATTGATGAATAGTTATATATTATGGATGTGCAATATATTAGTGTTGGCTGATATCAATGTTTTTTTAATTATCAAATTATTTAATTGATCAGAAATATCTCTTTTGTCTCATATGAATATTAATGAAATGTAGAAGCAGTCCGTCTGAACTCACATCTAAGGAGGCCTCGCGCATGTCTGCGCTGCTCTGACCTCCACACTGACCCTCCAGGTTGGCCGAGGGGTTAAAGGGCATTTCTGGGTGCATGTGGCCACGGGGGGCGGAGCTGTGCTGACTGGGCGGCGGCCTGCAGGCGTGGGGCGGGCCACTGTGATGTAACGGCTGCATACTGTGCTGCAGAGGATTGTGGGATTGATCTGTGTTGAGGGGGTGAGGCGTCTGTGACAGAAAACAACAAAATACACATGAAGTGACGCTCAACACTGCTTTCATCTGATATAAACTTAAGATTAAGAAGAAATTCCCAGGTTTTTTTTTTTCAATTCAGTTACATTCAGGTAATGTAAATGTAAAAAAATAAATAAAATTACTGTAAAAATAGTATTTATAGCAGATGAAAAAGTAAAATAAAGATTTAGGAAATAAAGATGAACAGCGTATTTGCAATGGCTGATATAATAATATACATAAAATAACAAATAAATAAATAAATAAAGTTAAAAATGTAATTACATTATTGAATGAATAAATTACATTAATTAAAAATTATTTTATTATTTTATTGTTATTATTTGTAAGACAAATTATACAAAAATTAAAAAGAAATTATAAAAGTGATTAAAACAATAAAGGACAAAAAATATAATAAAATCTACAGTAAAAGTAAAATAGAAAAAAATATATATATATTATTAAAAAAAAGTGTATATTGTCACTGTAATACTTAAACAACATAAAATTAAGCAGTATTTATACAAAACTGTATATTAAAAATAAAATTGACAGAACATCATGAATGTAAATAATATTAAACCCAACTGAACTGCAT
>JAUMHP010000063.1:9405-24095 GCA_032361065.1 Enteromius trimaculatus
CAGTTTTATTAGCCGAGGACATGCTAACGTTGTTGATGCTGCTGCCGCTGCTGGGTTGAGAACTGTTATGGTGCGTTCTGACGCGAATGAAGCGTCAAGCGCAAGTGATTTACATGTTAATGCAAAGACGCGAATGGACATCCTGAAGCGCGAATCGCTCGAATTAAGTGGCGCAAATGGCACGTGATTCGTGTGAAACGCTCAAGTTGAAAAATCTGAACTTTGGCAATGTGCGTAAGTTACACAATGCGCGTGATGACGTCATTCGTGCCCACTGGAATCGTTAAGGGAATCGTTTTTTGCAAACAAGAACCGGTTTTCGATTCCCATCCCTAATAGCAGGCTAACCATGCTTTCCAGTTATACACTGTGCATTATTCACATTAATTATGAACCTATATATAGTAGTTCTCTGTAGTTCTTCGAGACGTATGAAAATGTTATAGTTACTGAATAGCTGTTACTTCTTGATAGTTAATAGTAATTACTGAAAGGTTAAATATGCATTGGTCATTTGTTTCTGCGTAGTGTTATTCAGTAATGATAGAACAATACTCTGTATTGTTAGCCATTTTTATTTAAAGTTAATACGAAGATTATTTACTTAATTGGTATATTTTACTGGAAAAATGGGCACTGTAAACAAATATTTTCCTGTTCCTTTCTTAGTGTCAAAACACCATGGACTGGTATGATGTCTGCAGTGAAACATGTTATCTGATTCAATCTGCCATTTTGAATCAAAACCTTTATCTCACTGTGATAAAATTACAATGTCCTGTGTATATAATGTATATATTTTTCCTCACCTATGATAAACACTATTATAGGTGAAGAAAATATATATCCATCACTGATATTTAAATAAGAGTTGTGTAATGTTTTCTTACCCACATTCTTGGGAGGAAGCCGCTCGATTCTCCACACAATGGCTCGGTGCACATTCTCATATTTGACCGTGCCGACAGACACGTGCATTGCAGACTGAGACTCAGCCACATGAGCCGACAGACATGTGTTTCTGTTCATACGAGCCTTCAGAGACTTCTGCCGCAGCAGAGACATGCTGTTGGGCACTTTGACCCAGTCGCCCGGGAACGGCACCTGAAGCACAACGTTCTCACACACCATCTCAGTGGGCCATGGGAAGCTGAACGAGACGTTGAGGAAGACTTGGAGCTCGACGCAGGCGCCCTGCACCATCACCAGGGCTTTAACAGAGAGCGGAGGCTCCCCACAGTGGGGTGATGCCGTCCTGAAGCGCACCAGCTCCACGCGACAGGCGTCCGGAGGACTGAACTTAATCACCCGCTGGTCCACAAACTCTGCCTCTCTGACACACCGGTGGAAATGATAGTCTGCGATCTCCATCCAGACCTCCTCATCGTCATCGGAGGCATAGGCTGGAGATTGTCTGAGAAGGCCCAGGTCGTTCAGAGCCAGGAAACACTCCGCCGCACCATTCAAGAAAGAGAGGCAGTGGATTTGTGTAACAGCCATGTACTCAAGAACAGCACCATCCCTGCTCTGACGCAACCAGATGCGGTCAGATATCTGCAAGGACAGCTCCTGCTCCTCGTAGTGCTTGTGCAGCTGGTGCGGCACTGGTAAGCGCAGAAGCTCTTCTTCTATGGACACTAGCAAGTCCTCCAAGTCTCCGTATTCAGTGGTGCCAAACTTCAAGAGCTGCTCGACTTCTGGTTCATGGGTCACCTCATGCTTGGGGTGATAGCGCTTTCTCTCAATGTACGACACGTGCTCGACCTTCAGCGTGGCGATTTTGCGCGGCTCGCCGTAGCTCTCGAGCTTCGGACCCGAGAGAGAGCAGTAGGCGTGCAGCTGGAACTCTTTGAAGGGTTTCTCCAAGCCCTTCTCATAAAAGAGCTGCAGCAGTGCTCCGGGGAGCAGCTGCAGGAATATGGGACCCCACTGGCGCGAGGACATGCGGTTCTTCTTCTCCGGGATCCGAAGCATCAAGGACCAACCATGTCTCCTCTGACTGAGGAACAAGCCCTGCGGAATGAAGGCGGACGGAGTTCTGTTCATCGCTTGATCTTTCACAGCACCTGAGCCTGAAGGTCGCTTGTCCTTTTCCACTTTCCCATCATCACCTTCCTGCTGGTTCCCCTCTGTTCTCAGCTGTTCGAGTTTATGGCATATGTAGGAGTAGGAGTACTGAAGGTGGTCTTGGGGCGGCTCATTGCCGTCCTTGGTACGGATGAAGAAACGGGGTAAACTGGGTCCAGAGTCAGAGTCGGACGATGAGGTCCAGGACCCCCGTTTATGCTCATCTTCTTCCCAGAAGGGGTTAAAATGGCCTGGCTCATCATAGGATGCACTGAGAGAAGCAGAGCCTTCGGGCAGTTTGATGGAGTCTCTCTGAGAGAAGCTGGACAGACCACCGGAGAGGTCTGGGTGCTCCTGAGGAGCATAGTGCAATGGAGACAGACTCGCCGGAGTCAATCCCACCGGAGTTTGTAGAGGAGTGTTGCTGGGCACACATGAACTCCCATTGAGGCTGAAATCCTTGGAAGGGGATTCAATGGCAGAGCTGAAGCTCCATGATTCACTGCCCAGCGATGGCAGAACAAGTTTCAACCCGTTGGGCCGAGGTACTGAACCTGAGTTTGATGTAGAAGTGCACAGGGATTTCTGGGGTGAGGAGAAGGCTGTACCTTCATCTTCAAACGTAACCCAGTTGGCTGGATGATTCATGGAGCACATTGCTTTATTCTTCTTGTGCACACAATCTTCTGCAGAAATAGAAATAGACAGACAATAATAAATGTAAAAACAGTTTAACTTAGACTTAGTTTTACCATCAGTTTGAGCCCGAAAGGGGAACAGAGTCACGTGACAGACACAGTGATGATGCTCGTATGCATTTGCTGTACACTGTCTCCCTGCATGCTCACACACACACACCTTCAACGTGTTTTAAAGCCCTTTCACACAGGAATGCCTTGCGCAACAGAACCTATTAATTTCAATGACTTGCGCTCAGAAGCAATTTCAGAATTGACCTTTTTTTTTTTAGAAATAGCCTTTGCACATCCCTTTGTACTCTCCTAGGTTCACAAAACTATCGTTCATAAAATGTGTTGCACATATCCAAGCATCTGGGTTGTGTTGTTGATGATTCCTAACTGTATCTTCTTTCAGAAGCCACAGAAACACACACAGTGATTTGTAAACAGTAACTTAGCTCACTGTAAACCCTTATGTTGTTTCTACTTAAACAATCAAGTACAGTTGACTAAACATGACTTAAAAATAAGCATTTTGGTCCCATTGCAGAGTTAATTTAACTTATTTACCATCAAAATACATAAACTTAAGATTTCAAGTATTGTGAGTTCAAAATCATGCTTAATTTAAAATCTTGAAACACATGAAATCTGCCACATTATAGTTTGAAAATCGTCCGCGCGTACATGCTCACATACGCAGTTCTGTATTTAATGTGATTGGCTATGAAAGAAGGATGCACTGATTGGTCCTTTTGCTCTCGCCTGTTCTCTTTCTGACACCACGGTTCAAGACGTCATTTAAATTTTTGTGGTTCGTTTCTATATATATATATATATATATATATATATATAAAAAATACTACGCAGCCATGGTCAAACTAACGTTAACGATATGGATTTGTGATGGGAGCCTGTTTTAACTAATATAAGTTACCATTTTTTTTCTTTATTTGATGTGTAATACTAAAACATATTAGATAATTAACTTAATAATAGTGTAATCGTGCGTTTCTGTGGCACGTGGGAGTCACTTCTGAGACCGATTAACATTTCTGTGATGGTATGGTTATTAAAACAACAACTTAATGTATTTATTTTACCAGTGAGGTGAACAAATTTTTTATGAAGTCGTCGCAAAGTGCTTGACCATTGGCCTGACCTCTCAGGAGAGTCACACTTCTGTTTTCAATGCATTAAAAGGACTGTTCACCTGTTTTCTCATTTAGTCACCCTTATGTAATGTCAGGTTGGCATGATGGAGTACTTTTGCAGGACACATTTAAAATCTGAGCATGAGTAAATGAAGATTTTCATCTTTTTGTGGTCTATTCTTTTAACATGTTAAAGCAACACTATTCTATACCTCTTCATTATTTCCTAATTCAGGCATGTGATTGAAAATACAGTATACTAAGACACCTCCGGCTATGTTCTTTTTTGGGGCGGATTTGGGGCCCCAGGCAAATACAGGAATGGGGCCCTACATTTTCACACATTTACTTCAATCAACCTTGAGGTACCGTTTTTTGTTGTCAAAGTTGCTGCTGTCCGATGGTGCCCCGTAGTTATGTCCAGTGTTTCTACAGTCTTCATATACACATTATAATTTTTTAATTAACATTTACATTTATTCATTTAGCAGACACTTTATTATTTCATGTTGTAGACAACATAGCAATTGATTTTCAGTTATTTACATTACTATATTACTTATTATATTTACTGACACAAACCTGTTTAGGTTACACTTAGCCTAATGTGTCCATACTGTATTCTGATGCAGCTAAATTCCCAGTAAATGTATATTTGTGTTTCTGTTGTCATAAAACGGGATGAATATAAAATAGTGACAGAACAGTGTTTGAGTCGTCGTCTGATAAAATCAAACAGGCTACACATAAGATAATGACAACAGCTGTGCTTGCTTGTGAAAATAGGCGAAAAAATAGTAGAGATTTGTACTTCGTTTAGTACTGAGATGTAAATTTGCAGACGCTCCCTAAAGCAGGATAGCCGAATATTAAATCAAAGATGAGATGTAACTTTACCGCGCTCCGTTAACACCAGTGTTTTTGTTTTAAGACGGAGTTTGTTTTAAACTAAAAGGGGACTTTGGTCAGCGCTTGTTGTAACTTCTTACATCAAATAAATGTCAGTAATTATTTGTCTTATCATAACTATCATAACATACCTTAAAGAATGGGAACCAAAAATGGAAATTCTGTCATCACGACCTTTATTAGTTTCTTTGTTCTACTGAAACCAAAGGAAGATATTTTAACTGAACAACTTTGGTGCAGCATTGACCTGCTTAGTATTTCTTTTTTGTACGTACATCAGTGATGCGCGGGGGGACCTGAAATGAGCAGTCACCTGCGGTTACGAGTCATCCAAAACTATTTTTAATGATATTCGGGTCGCGGTCGGTTGGGTCGTTTGAAATAAAGATGCCAATTAAACCTTTGTAATTTATATAGTACTACACACAGTTTCTATGAAATACATAGGCCGACACTTTATTGGTTAAATTACCGGTGCGAAGATGACGCACAAGCTTAGTCTGCATGAAGAGATGGAGGCGGCAACAGGAAAGATGAAGACTGGGGAGTGGAAGCTCCGCAAATACACAGCAAAGTGTGGGAGACATCAGCTGAAATAATGAAAGATGATGACCACAGTGCTGGCTTTGTCGTGTGTAGGCTACCTTTTGAATGTTGAGCGTTATTAACTGGTTTATCACGTTTGTACAATATAATTATCACGTTATTACGTGAAAACTTTATTGTTTAGGCTACGTTTACCTGGTGTGCTCAAACGTGATATTATATTGTAGTTGCGGGCGAGTTAGTTGACAACATCAGTCGGGTTCGGGTTCAGGTTCGGGTTGTTTACACATTGACCCGCGCATCACTGATGTACATGTAAGTGGTGAACCAGAACTGCTTGGTTTGGAAGTAAATGATGACAGAATTTTCATTTGAGGGTGATCTATCTCTTTATAAGCATTTAGTTTATAGAGGAAGAGATTTTGAATTAAAAAAAAAAATCCATCATAAAACTGCTTCACAAGACTCCAGGGGGTTTGAGAAGTAAATAAAAGTGTTAGTGTAAGAAAATATACAGTCTGTACAGTCTGACCTTCATTCTTACGTTCACACCAGACGCGAATGAAGCGTTAAGCGTGAGTGATTTACATGTGAAGTCAATGCAGATTCCACATGTTCAAGCGTCCAACTACGCTCGAATAGTGAGATATATTCGCCCAAGTCCCCGCAGGTGTGAACGCACTTTTAGCAGAAGAGGGATTTGAGAAAAGGATTGACGCACTGGACAAGAGATACCAAAAGTAATATACTAAGTATATGTTACATCCTGCTCAAATGTTTTAGAACAACATGTACAAATATAAAAATGAGTATTTGTTTTATTTGTCTGTACGTTTGACTTTTTAATTTTATTTTAATGTTATTTTAATGTTAATTTAATGTAATTTAATTAAAGATGTTACTGTTATTTAATTTAGTATATTTTAGTTTTAATTAGTTGTTGCTAGATTGCTCTGTATACTGTATCTCAGTGGAGAAATACAGATTTCAGCATTATTAGTAATCTGTGTGCATTTTCCTTCAAAACAAGTTGAGTCCAACCACTAGTTTATCGTATCGCAATCGCAAATCTCAATTTTGACCTTAATAATCACAATCGCACATTTTTCCCAAATCGTGCAGCCCTGTTCTGTAAGAAAACACCCATGTTGGATTAGGGTTAGTGAGTTTATTTTATGTTTTTAAACTTAGTGTGCATCCTGATAAACATGCACTGATAATAAACCTTTGATTCTTGATCACAATACTATTATACCTGCTTATTTCCTAGGTGTCTGATTATCGCAACTGCACGCGTGAGCAGCGCGCCCATGTTAACGGATGAGAGCTTTCACACAGCGCGTAGCAGGTGCAGAGAACATGACATAAATCAAAGCACATGGCACACAGTGTTCGGAGAAGACCGCCGGACAGAAAGATGCTTGTCTGTAGCCTGCTGCAGTACAAGCCTAAATCAATGCCAAGATGCAATTAGACATCCTGCAGCGCAATCACGCGAATTACAACTTTTCCCAGACGCTAGGACCCATTTCTCAATACTTAGGTCACTTTCTCAAAACTCTTCACACATGTCTCCTAACCAAGTTTCAGCTCGGCAAAGCAGTTCATTTCTCATTCAACATACACTACAACTACCAAAACACTTGATTCAGGTGAAATAAACTCATTCTTCAGAACACTAGCAAAGGGTGACAGCCGACAAACACACTGTCACCCACAAAACCATGAGCTAAAAACACTACCAACATGCAGCAGTACAGTGTTTTCTAGTGTAGAACAAAGACACATCTCTGTTTATAACTGCTATAAATATTGTTTATAACTGCAATATATGTTCCTGGAGTCAATCAGACATGATGCAGAATTCCTCAATATTTTATGTTGTTTATTTATTTGTATTTTTTTGCACTAAGTAATTCCAAAATACCAGAATGTGTATCCACATCATCCACTGATACAGATACAGTAGTAAATGCTACTCTATAAGAATTCAACAGCAATAAAATAGTGCTGTTGAATTTTGCTGTCTTATTCATTTAGCATTATGTTATTGTTTTGATCATAAGTTTAACAGTTTTGAGAACAGTATGTAAGCATGTGCAGAATGTGCCGTTCCTACAAAGATGTTTGTCAGTTGTTGTGTCTGAGTGAGAAAAGAACTGATGAAATGTGAGAGATGTAGTCATTGAATGCATTTTGTGCCAAAACAATGATAACTGATCCTCAGTTTAGCCCTCATAGACTTCTGTTGTGCTCACTGTGTGAAGAGTTCTGCAAAAGTGAATTAAGTATTGAGAAATTGGTCCTGAAGTCTGGAAAAAACTGTAAGAGGCGCGTTAAACACGCAGGTTTTACTGCACGCATAAGCAGCGCGCGCAGATTGTGATTTCAGACTGCCAGCGTTCGTCGCGCGCTGCTTATGCGTGCAGTGTTTCACGCTGCAGGATGTCTAATGGCATCTTTGCATGTAAATCACTCGCGCTCAACCCTTCATTCGCGTCTGGTGTGAACGCAAGAATGAATGTTTTGTTACGTCCACAAATGCATTTGTTTATTGAATATAATCGCAACATTTCCTGTAATGTAATTGCATCTGCTGACATCGCGATATGATTAATCGTGCCGCACTAGTCTGGACAGTGGAAAATATTGTGATATGAATTGTAAATCGCCCACCCCTAATAGAGTCAGGTTTAAGAAGTGTTTCAGCATCACACCAGCTTCTGATGAACGCGGTTATTTTTACTCAAACTTTATCATGCATTTGGAAGGCTTTTGTTTGTAAACCCATTAAAAAGCACACACTCACATTATTTCTTATTTTCATGTAACGCCGGGGTTCCCAAACTACTTTGTCAACTGAATCTCTTTCACCTTTCAGACTAATAATGAATAAAGTTTGTGGCTCTCTGACATTGGTTGATGCTCACATAACATGTAGGTAAAAAAATTACATTTTCTACGTTTGGTTTTGATAGATCTAATTTTATAATATAATGTTTAATACACTTTTTGTTTATCAAAAAAAATTTTTTTTTCTTTTGTTCGCATTTTTATATCAGTGCGGTACAAGATTATACTATTTAATTGTATGTGATAATGGTCAAATGTCATCTGATTATTGTAGTTATGCTGACCCGCTGAACTGAGGACACGTTTCTGTCTTCTTCGCGTGTAAATTCCGGGTGAATGACGCGCAGCGCACTGCGCCACCTACAGGGCTGCTGGGACATCGCTCTAAACATCTGTTTCTCCGTCAAACACTCGAGTGACGCACAACTGGATGTGAACGACAGTTATATCGTGTGCTTTTATTCAGAGGTTAGTGTAATCTGAGATAGTTTCACTGATGTGCTGCAAAACAATTCAACACAAAAAATAAATCACAAGTCAACAAAAACCGATTTAAAGGGAACATTTTCGAGGACAGAAGACAGTTCACTGCGAAAAATAACTTACAAAGAACTCAGTCAGCTCTAGAAAACGATCTGAGAGATGCTGGCTCACTTTCATCACAGTTACTGAAGGTTTAACCTCTAATCCTCCTCCAAGTGTTCTTCACAGTCAGAGTGGATTCGGACCCGCTTCGGGTTCGTCTGAGCCGCTATGTTTCATTCCCGCTCTCGCTTTGTTAGAAGCAACTTTATAACTACATAAAACAACGACAAACAGTGGCGTGCTGTGTGTGTATGTTTGAGATATTTTGTCACCTCATGGTTTTAGATGAATAATCCAGTGCAGACGGTATTTTCTCAAAATGGCAGAAATAAGTGGAGCGGACGCGATTCCAGACAAAACATCCCGAACGGGAAGCGTTCTACTACGGCGAAGGACTAGCCTTAATATTCATGAGGCACGGACGAGTACCAATCAACTTTAACACACCCTAATTAATATTCACGAGATAAACCTTCAGCATAACATCCATATTCATGAGCGCATAGAATGTTATCGGCTGCGTCAGCGCGTGCTAATTAATATTCATGAGGGCATAGAATGTTACCGGCTGCGTCAGCGAGAGCTAATTAATATTCATGAGCGCATCCTCGGCCGTAGTAGGAGTCGAAACTTGGGAAAACTTTTTTCTTCTTTTTATGTTTAGTCTAAACATGGGCTTGTGAAAAGAAAGAGGAAAAACAAGGCAAAATGGCTGAGTTTACAGCTTTATTGTCTTAATTGTGGTTGAATCCAGTACAGTGCTGCTTAACAGACCAATACAAAGAGAAATAAGAGAGACTAAGATGAGACGATCATAACACTCATGCTGCCCTTCATCAGCTATCAGAGCATTCAAGAGCTGAATGGATTCAGTGACAGATTCACATCATTCTCTACTGATATGTGACTTCATGAACTCTAGACAACCACAACAGATTTAGTGCATAAAAACAGTTTATTTTCTGAGGAAATGAAGCAGAATCACTGTGTACGTGTTCATTCACACTGATCTTCTCATCCAGACAATTTCTTCAGGATATTTGTTCAGAAAAAAGCATAAAAGTTTACCATGATTTTACCTCTGAATTAATCACAGAATTCAAACAGACTTGTGTGTGTGTGTGTGTGTGTGAGGCACGATTTCTCTAACAAACAATATCTGTGTGAGGAGACAGACGCTGCAATTCCACCATTAAACACACACACACACACACAGCGCCACGGTTCCTCTAGAGATCAGCTGCTTCCTGTCACATGTCTGCTGTGGGAATGTTTGCCGTCACCGAGAGACTTCTGGTCACATTATCGGCTCTTGTTCTTCTTTGAGTTGCCCTGCAAGAGTCCAGCAGAACAGAGGTCAGATTTCACTCAAGCATCAGAGTACGCTTCATTACTACAGATGTGACTCCGTTAGGGCTAGGTACTGGAAATCTTCACAAATACAACACCGTCTGATTCAGATTTTATTCAGTATCAGTAGACATTATTATAATACTGAAGAGAACACAAACACTAAAATTGCGGTCCATTTTAATAATAATGTTACAATACAAACTACAATTACACAGTTTATTTCTACTCTTTTTTTGAAATAATACATTTTTAAACGGTAGTTGTCATATAAACTAGACATATTTGTTACAACCCCGAATAGGAAGTTTCAAGCGTGTCTCCTGAGGAATGACAGCCCATTCTTCCTCAGCAGATCTCTCAAGCTCCTGATTTGTTGGTCTTCTGGCCCAGACTCTGGACTTCAGTGTGCCTTACAGATCTTCTCTTGGACTCAGGTCAGGGCTTTGTGCAGGCCAGTCAAATACACTCATTTGGAGGCATTTCTTCACCAGAAGCGAGGTATGCTTTGGGTCGTTATCATGCTGCAAGACAAAATGTCAACCAAACTGAGTTTTCTTGCAGACTGAGGTTGTCTTTTAAAGTCTTCTTCTAGTCTTCCTTTTTTCATGTTTCCTTCAGCCCTGAGGAGACTCCCTGAAACATCTCCACACATTATCCTCCAGCACCATGTTTCTCTGTGGAATGCTGTTCTTGGGGCTGAACGCCTCTCCCTTCTTTCTCCAAACACAGGAAACATCTCTACGGCCAAAAGCTCTAGTTAGGTTTCATCTGAACACAGGACACGTGTCCAGTATGCATCACTTTTCTCACTTTGTTCCAGCTTGGAGGTGTCTCTTCTTCAGTTTTTTTAGTTCATTCCTGTGCAGGGCTCTAGTGAGGGCTCTTCCCGAGACATCAGTCCAGACCTGGAAGTCATTCACTAGTGTCTTGGCAGTTGTTCTTGGGTCTTAAGAAACCTCTCTCACTAATTTTCTTGTGCTTCCTGTCTCTGCTGGTCTTGTTCTCCACTGTGTCTGTCTCTTTAAACTCTATAAACGTCTTGATAATGCTTCTCTCTGCAGTTCTTGACACTTGAAGACACTTTGATATCCCTCTCCATCTTTATGAGCATTAATTCTTTCTCTCAAGTCCAAACTAACTTATTTTGTCTTTGCCAGGATGACAGTGCAGATTTTATTTTACTAGTTGTTTTGCAAGATACTAATCCTCAGCTTGAAGTGCAATTTTATGGCTTAACTAGGTTAATTAGGTTAATCAGGCAAATTAGGTTAAATTGGCAAGTCATTGGACAACAGTGGTTTGTTATATAAAATAAAATAATAATATGATACATGGTGCATTCAGCTAAATTATTCTCTCTAAAGTGGATTTCTAGCTAAAATCACTGAGGTAAATGAGTTGTTTTAGTGATGTGTTCACATGGCTGAAACTCAGATTACATGACATGCGGATTAGGGGTGTCAACAATAATCGATTCGGCGATGCATCGCGATGGGGGGCATGCACGATACAGCACCAATGCGGCAAAGCGCCATAATCGATTATGTCACTGTTTATTTTCTGGCGAAAAATAAAGTTGTGAAGTTTCAAAAACTTCCGATAGACGGGTTATTAAAAACACGCCCAAAGCTTGGAAAGCAGACATCTGGGCACATTTGAGATTTTATAAAGGGAATGGGTCTTACACGGTGTGTAGAATCGTTGAAGAGAGAATCGTGATTTATGGGAAAATCGATTTTCTAACAAAAATATGCACAAACTGGACAAGATTTCAGACTGCAGATGTCATTGTAACAAACAAACACTGTTTGTCTGAGGGAGCAACAGTAACTACCGATAGGTCAATTGTCAGTCCAAGAGACGAGTGTAATCACTCTTCCTCTGATGAAGAGAAAAAGCGGTGGAAAGAACCATACCAATTCCACCAGTGACCTCGGAAACAAAAGCTGGATGAGGTCTCCACATTCTGGTTGCTTAGTGGACGAGATGAGATCTTCCTCGTCCTCCTGTAGCGGACAGTACATTCCAGGGCCCCTCTCTGACCACAAGGGTAGACACAGGTTTGCTACATTTTGATGGGTAATGGCGGACTAACATAAGCAAACTGTCCAACGCCATCGGATAAAGATGCCAGAACTACAGCCAGACTCCTCTTAGAGGGCAAGATGAAGACCTTTGGTACAAAAGCGGTAACTGAGACTTTTCAAACATTGGAGGAAAGAAAGGTGGGCCACACTGCTCTGATGGAATCAGCCAATCACAGCATGAAAATGAAGAAGCACCAGATTATGATCTCCTACTCATCAGAACGGGATAAAGGTACCTTTCTAAACCTGTTCTAAGTCTCTGGCCTACATGAGACACAAGCAGACACACTCATCCTGAATCTCCCATCCCGAGAGATGGAAACATCAATGTTCTGAGCCTCCAGAGGCAGAAACAGCCTCCAGCCTGTGAGGAAAGAGATAATATATGTTCAGATTTGATTCAGAGTCTTCGTCCAGTAAGACAGAAACAGATGGAGAAGTCCGGCGTGGCCATCCTAAAGAGACAGATATCCCACCAATCTTTCTTATGTCCTCATCATCATCCCCCCAGTCACACCAGCAAGAGCTTCACAGAAGAGGTGGGGAAGATCAGGAGCCCGCACAGCCATGATATCACCCCAGTTCCTGGGCTCCTCTGGGATGAGTCTGAGAGAAGCTTGGCTCCTGGTGTCCTGCTATAGCCAGCCTGAGTCTCCTGTCTCGGGGTTTTGCAGGAAAACCAGAACAAACAGAGCAGCCCTCTAGGTTAGATATGGCAGCTTGAGCATGCTTAACACCTAAACATGCAATACATGAGATCCATAGATGGCACAAGCATCTTTCTCCTGTGCTCTCTGCCCTTCTCACAGCAGTCATAGCTCTCTTCATTAGGTAAACTCTCACTAGGTTTACCCCCGGAGCAGCGGTTTTACTTTGAAATACAAACTATTTCCCTTTAAACTAACTAAAATTTATTCAGTCAAAAAAAAACAGGGTGCGTATTTCATTGAATGAAAAAAAAACAGATGTTAGAAAGAGAATTTGAGCTATTGGATTACTGTAAAAAGTTAAAAAAAAAAGAAAGAAATTCTGAAATCTGAGCCCTTGTTTAATATGAAAAGTAACAAAGCTTATTATCATTTATTGGAAAGGAGAGGCTCCACAATGTTCTGTTCATTAACTGAAAACAGGCTAGACTAATCAATTCTTGGGATTTAAGAATCAATATCATTTCACAAAAAAAAAAAAAAATCTATATTTTTTCACCCAGCCCTAGTTTCTGCTTGTGAAGAGAGTTAAAGGGATTGTTGGTTACCCGCATGATTCAAAACGTCTTTCTTTGTGTTCAACACGAGGATGATGAGTAAATGAGGACAGAATGAGGATTTTGGGCTAAACTCTCCCTTTAACGGCATCAGTGTGACAACTATTAATCATTTTGAGTAAATTTGAGTACATTTTAATTTTTGAAAAAAACCTTTTTGGTTTTATAATTCTCCCCTCAGATCCGCTCAACACACCCACAGCATCTGAACAGCTACTGAGTTTATATGATTTAACATCTGCATCCGTTTCCACTCAACTGTCACACTGAACTGTTTAAACCGAAGTTCACTCTCTGAGAAATCAAGCACATTTCAGAGCTAAATGATCAGCCTCAGTGCCTGGCCTGACCTTTGAGGCGAGCTTGAGTGTGTCGATCTCGTCGCGCTGTTTGCTAAGCGTGTCGTTCATGCTGCACAGGTGGTCACTCATCATGCTCAGCTGGTCTTCATAGCTCCTCTTGGTGGTGCTGAGCTCGTCCTGAAGCACAGCAGAGCGTCAGATAAACCCCACACCACACACAGAGTCAGGTGAGCGCTGCCGCTAGCAGTACCTGTAAGCGTGTGATGTTCTGATGAGCCAGCTTCAGCTCCCCCGTCAGCGTCTCGCGGGACTTCTCTGCCATTGCCAGGCGTTTGGCTACGGCTCGACACTAGAAGAGAACACATGATCACTGCTTCTCATCACGTCAAATAAAGCAGCATGTGCTGAGGCCTTTACTGTTTAATGACGAGCTATGGACATCAATAAACAACAGTCAGTCAAAGCATCACTACTAACTGCGTGCTCTCTGTGTGTGAATGAATGGCCGGGTTTTGTCAGAGCTGCTCTGAGAGTCACTCAAAACGAGCATCATATACACTCTGAAACAAAGAAAAGCAAAAATAAAACTTGAACTTGAAAAAAACTTTAGCTTGAAGAAATGACGACAAATACTACTATTGCATACTAAAATGTCCTCTAAAACACGAAGCAACAATTTTAAAAGGAGTCATAGGATAACATGTCAAGTGTTTCTTTCTCTGTGTGTTCTGAGCTGTTAGTGCAGAGTAGGGGTGGCACAGTTCATGATGAAAAAACGAACCGTTCGGTACGCTTGTCTCGGTTCGGTACATGCATGCGTTGCACGGTTCGACGGTTCATGACATGCGCAATGTAGCCTCGTGCCCCGTATGTGACGTCAGTGTGTTTCC
>JAUMHP010000063.1:31563-44636 GCA_032361065.1 Enteromius trimaculatus
CAATACACACACACTCTCAACACCTTTTGTTATTTGGCATTATGTTTGTTTCTGTTGCCAAATTGGTTTGGAACAATCGTTAAATAAATAATTGCACAATTATGCGTGCCTATCTGTTTGAATGACATTTTTCATCTCTAAGGTAGCACTGATTTAAAGTTGGTTCAATAAAAAAAAATAGCTTAGATGTAGTTAAACTACTTTTATCATGTTGCTGTAGCTTAGCTTGCTACATTTCTCAGAGTAGTAGCTTTAGTGTAGTTAAGCTACATTCAATGTAGAGTTACTGATAGCTTAGCTCACTATATTTTCTAAGTAGCTTGCCCAACACTGACTACACACCAGAAACAGTGTGTGTGTGTGTGTGTGAGTGAAAGAGGTCCTGAATCTGAGATCAGAGACATGTAACGATGAGTGAACATAAACACTCACCACTCCTCTGTTCTGATTCGACAGTCCTTGGCTTCCCTCTCCAGCGTCTGAGCCTTTACCTGACATCATCAAACAGACATGTTTACTCCTCCTCGTGGACGGACACACACACACACACACCAATCACAATCAGGAGACCAGCGCTGGCTCATAAAAAGCACACTAGATCATTCATCCCTAATGAAAGTGTGTGTGATGTGTCCCTGACCTCCAGGTAGGCCTTGTCGTTCTGCAGTTTCTCGACGGCGTCTGTGTATTTGCGGTTGAGAGCGTCGACGATAGCCTGATGCTGCTCAGACTCTTTCTCCAGCTGATCCAGCCGCGCTCTGAGCTGAGCCTCCTGTCGACGGTACTGCTCGTCCGCTTCATAGAACTAGCGACGGAAGGACAGCACACTATCAGCTGAGCTCACTATAAGCTAACACTATGAGAATATCTGCATGGCTGTTCTTAGTAACGCTGTGCATGGGGAAAAGAGCCCTGAGGTTCCCCACTGCTGGCTCCTAAATACACACCAAGTGACAAGATTCCAGATTGTGTGTGGTGACAGACCTGGATGTGAAGCCGCTCGTTCTCCTGGATCTTCTTCTGCAGGTCTTCATCGAACACGCTCTGCGTCTGCAGGCTGACCTGAGACGGAGAGTCACCTTTAACCTGCGCAAACACACACAAACCAACAACAATGACTGCTGATGAACGTTAGACATTCTCCCGCTCTCACGTGTCTGAGTGTGTGTGAGATCACTTTGCTCTTCTTGCTCTTGCTCTCAGACAGCAGCAGCTCCTCCTGCAGTAGCTCCACTCGTTTGGTCAGCTGCTGGTTCCTGAAGCTCAGGCTGTCCATCTCCTGCTCCACCTTCCTCAAGCTCTGCTCCTTCTGCTTCAGCTCATCCTGCGCACACACACACACACACGTGAACACAGCGCCACACACAGCAGACCTCCAGCGCAGGAATGGTCAGACATCACACACACCTTCAGGGAGCAGGAAGCGGTCTGCTCGTCCACCACGGCCTTCTTCAGCACCTGATTCTGAGCTCTGAGCTGATACACACACACACACACAGCGGTCAATCACACACCACTGCATATACAGTTCACCAGAACACATTTAATCATTTACGCACGTTTAACATTACAAGATAAAATATATGATTAACAAATGATAGGAGATTCACTCTCTAATCACGAATGTCTGATGATGATGATGATGATGATGAAGAGCTCACCTTTGAGTACTCCTGCGCCAGTTTACTGTATTTACTCTGCAGATCCGTCACGTTCGCCATGATATCGGCTCAGATGTGTGTGTTTGAGTAGATCTATGAACGTCTGCTCATCACTGTCTGTTTAGATAGTCACGTGACTGCACATCTGCGGCTAAAGCTAATGCTAAGCGGATATCTGCCTCAAGCGCAGCTGATATTTGACACAGACGTTATTAAAATAGCGTAGCGTGCATCACGTTTCAGTCGGTCAGACCGTGTATTATTTTGACAAGTCAAACCTGTTAAAATCGTTCCTCTGTTTTGATCCCTGAATCGTCTCCAGCCATTAGCAGGCAGAATGACATCACACACATCGAAACATCGCGCTGTGAATCACACTTCCGCTGTCAAACACTCACGACAGGAAAACTAATTAAATGACATTTACATTCACGGATCTCTGGTTTAATGTCGCTTTCGAGCGGCTCTGTGCCCATCAGCGGCTCAGTCACCGGACCGATCACGTGATTACGGAGCAGCGTACGCCTTTCAAAATAAAAGCCTCTATCATAAAATATCACATGACCGTCATTCTGACCAACAATTAAATACAAATTATTATTATTATTATTATGGAGCTAGTCTGAAGACTATAATTGCAGAAAAAAATTTCACAATCTCTAATCAATTAAACCAATAGCTTGGCTGAATGCTTCAGAGCCGCTGGGGCCCCGCATAGAGCCCTTGGAACGGTCCTATCTTTTCTTTTATGGCGTCCCTGACCAGTTGTGAATGTTTTATTGAAAGTAATCTATTAAATGCTACTATCCTACTAGTAAATGTGTTAGTATTCTATACTATATGTATTTTACTCATGTGAAGGGCTTGTTTTGTTTGTTTTTATTAGGCTCATGAGATACTATTAAGTACAGATTTAGTATTTTAGGGTTACAAATGCATAATTAAACAATTTGTAAAACTGATCTGATGTAAAATAATCAAGGATGATACACAATGTGTTGCTCTCCGTGCTGCAGGATTGTCCTCCTGCCTCTGTATCTCTTGTGATTTCTTCATCTTTTGGACGCAGACAGTGTTTCAGAAGCACTATTTCCCGAAGCATTGCGGAGCCAGCACTAGCTAGTGTGTGTGTCTGGCTGAAACTGAAAGTAGAGCAAAAACAAGGATTTCTGTTTGAAAACACCACATTCAGGTGGCTTTCACCGATGAAGTGTTTGGTGTGAGATGTTGTGCAGTCTCAGAAGAGGACACAGCCGAGCAGGACTGATGATGGGCTGTGTTCTACTTCCTGCTCTGTTATCTGTCGTCTGTTAGGTGTCTCAGGTTAGTCCTTAAAGACCTTAGACCCATAAGAAGGCAGTCTTCGGTTTGCGTCCTTCATTCAGCTGAATTTGAAGAATGGATGTGATGTGATAAACGAATGAAAAACGAGCCTGTGCTGAACTAATATTGAAATAAAATGTTTTCAGACATGAAAAGGTCTTTTGTTTGCGGGTAAATTTCTCACTAACAGTAACGTGAGCCGCTGGGAGACTGTAGGTGTCTCTGAAGCCCTGTTTTTCAGGAACAGGGTGTCTTCTTGCTACTGGGGTTCCTCAAGGTTCAGTGCTCGGACCGCTTCTCTTCTCCATCGACATGTCATCTCTAGGACCTGTCTTTCACAAGCATGGCTTTTCCTATCATTGCTATGCTGATGACACTCAGCTCCTCTCCAACCAGATGATCAGCGTTGCCGTCTATGGAGGCTCAGAGGCTTTCCACGGCCAGGTAATGAACCAAACGTCACCGTTTGTGCCCATTTATTAGAGAAGAAATACTCGGCTTGTGCTGCATTGATCAGAGTCTGAACTCTTACACAGGAATCATCACCATCCTTTGGCTGAAATACATTATTTTTCAGCATTGTTTTTTCAGTCTACATCCCGTCTGTTTGCTTTGATGTTATGCTGTCAGTACGTTTCCTGATGTATTATTACAGATGTCGTGTTTAAGTACCAAATAAACATTTCCTAACTGTAACTAGCTGTAACTTCCTCCAGCAGAAGAGCTCAATAATCTCACAGAGTTCACGGATCGATCGAGAAGGTTTATTGGTTCTCATTAACATCTCAAAATGCATTCACAGAGTTCAGACAGTTTCATTCACAGTTATTGGCAAGGCAAACGCTGCTCGCTTTAGCAATCTGTCCAGAGATAAATAGATTAATAACTACAATAACTTCAGTTGAGGAAGCTTCATGTAAACGTGTTCATCCAGAGATGATCCTGCTGGGGAGCTCAAACGTCTTGATATCTAGAAAAGCTGCTAAGACAGCCGAGTACGACAGAAACTCCAGTCAATCAAGTAAAATCACAGTCATAGGAACTAAAACACCACGAAAAGCCAATACTGGTACTCTTCAACTTCCCTCATTAAAAAAAGAAAGCAGACCTGAAGTGCATTTCATTTTTATGAAGGATCAAAACCACGTTTCTCAGACATTTAACAAGATTTTTCATTTATTCTGCAACCAGTGTTTCACAATCAGTATCAGGCAACTTGATGAAGATGCAGTCATGAGAATGAAACGAAGAGTGAGGAAAAGAGACAGAGCTGAAGATGAGGAGTGAAGATCCGAGCCGCTCCACAATCACTCAGCCTTCTTCTTCGCTCCAGGAACCTTGGCCTGAATCCTGAGGAACACACAGAGTCAAACCTCTAGAACGAGCATGTCTAGTCCACTCTAAACAAAGCCTCATGAGTGAGTTTGACTTACTGAGACATGACATCATTCACCCGGCTCTTCAGCGTGAGAATCACCTGATCGATCTGAGTCTGCAGGACAGACAGAACATGACCATCAAATGCACTGGATCAACACACACACACACACACACACACACACACTCTCTCTGCCAAACTGACAGGAACATTGCGTAACACTTTCATTAAATAAATTGCCTTTTGCAGTTTCATCAATCAGCAGAAAAACAACAGGCTGTGAGCATTACCTGGTGTCTCTCATAGACTATTGGGCCGCTGAAAGCTCCGATCAGACCTGCAGCACAACAGATAATAAAACACCACTAATTAAGGCTGGCCACCCATATTAAAGCATGCATGGACAGAACCAAGTGAAAGAGACCTTACCGAGAATGAGCAGCGTGAGTCCATTAAACCAGGCTCCGACATACGTGAGGACCCACAGAAAGACTGCGAACTGGAGAAGAAACCGAACATGGTCATGCGTCTGACAGATCACGACAGGACAAACATCACCAGACTAGACTTCCTCACCAGGAAAGAAGCATACTGTAACTCGATCAAGGAGGATTATCAGGATTGATATTAGGATATAATCTAATGTATTTGGAATGAATCATCAATGTTGTTATGAGAGAATAGTCACGCGACTGCCTTTATGCCCTCTGTTACAGGACGCTTGGACAGTGGTTGAGGTGATTAGATTGACATTGACATGAACTTCAGCGGCCATGGATGGAGTAGAGATGTAGAGCTGGACATCATTAAGCCTCGGAAGAGCAGAATATGATGACATGAGAAAGCCAAAGAAAAGCATGTGAAGGATGAATAGAAGGGGACCGAACACCAAACCCTGGGGTTCACTCGGAGGTAGAGGAAGTACAGAGACAAAGCGCTGTGTGTTTGTCACAGGACAGAGTCAGTGATGATTAGGGCTGTAATGATACACGATACGAAACCGCGTGTGATATGGGAGCATCACACACCCCGTGACTACCTTGAATTGCGCGCAGATGACATTTCATCTTTTACGCAGTTTTGAAACGAGCTCGCGGCTCCCGTTTCCTTGCGTGTAGATCTGTTTTCCTCTCAAGTATGTGATCTACCGTGCGCGCCAGCATCAGTTGTGTGCTGGCGTATTATTGCCTTAGATTTCCGGCTGTCGATAACGAGGGGTTCAAGTATTTACTCAGTGTGGCTGAGCCCCGTTATCTATTACCAAGCCGGGCGCATTTCTATTTATATTGTTAATAATTTGCATAGTCAATCTTGTTTTATGGTGTTCAGTTTATAAAGATTTTTCAAATGTTATTTAATAAAAAATATAGTCTTAAAAATCGTTTTTTTTCTCCCACCCCCACGAAAAAACATGGTGATACGAACCGGATCGTGGGTTTGGTGTATCGTTACAGCCCTAGTGATGATGGAGGATGAGAGAGAACGGTACGGTTGAGAAGCTGCAGAGAGGTCTGGACTATGAGTGGAAACCTGAATACAAGGCTATGGCTCTGACAACAATCCAGTCTTTCTGAAGGAAAAGAACAGAGAGAGTACAGATGGCTCAGAAATGGAGCACAGAGACAGGCCAAATACAGCTGAAGTAGATCTCACAGAGAAGTGGAAGGGTGAGGGATGTTGGGTTGAAGCAGGTGCAGGTGTTATCACTAGGCTTGAGAATGAGAGCTTTGAGGTCGATAAAGCCAGAGTCTGAGGTCAGAGAAACAGGTTGACCAGACTGTTATGTTGAAAGACGCACTGCGGTCTAACAGTCAGAGAAACTGATGAATCAGGTGTAAAATATGGCAGCGTTGTCTTCACTGTATAAATTAAAACCAGTATATGTTAAAGCTACAAAAGGGACTTTGTACAAACAAAAAAACATTTGTTGGATTCAAATTTGACACAAAAAGCAGGAACCAATGAAGCCATACTCTATCGATTCCAGAGAAGAAAAGAAATGGCATGAAGTTAACGATCAGAGAGTTATCATTTTTATATATATATATCAGTTAATAAAAGTATTTCTGCTCATGAGCTGCTCAGACTTCTACTTTTACACATGCTCATGTACTACAGAGGAAGTCCTCAGACCTTCAGCGAGTCGATCAGGTCCTCCACCAGAAACAGACGCCGCAGCTCCTTCAGCGCTCCGTTGATCCAGCTCAGAACCACGTCACCATGCCTCTGCACCACATCTTTAGTCAGTGCTACATCCTGCTCCAGGTACCGTCTGTGAAAATCAGTTGAAACATTATCTGTCATTCAACACGAGCAGCAGATACAGATTTGAATCATGGAGATACTCAGGCTGATGATACACAGGGCAGCTCTGGGTCCACGACTGATGTACACTATCCAGAAAGATGTTTCCCGTTACCGTGACCAAGAAACATTCAAAATTGCTCAAAAAGTTGTCTGGTGTATCATCAGTCATAATGCAGGGGTGTGGACCTGAGAGCTGAACACAGTCCACACACACTCACTGTTTCTGCTCTGGACTCACTTGAATGGATGGCCCTCATCAGACTTCTGCACAGCCTGCAGGACCCCCCTGTATGTCCTGAAGGAGACGGTGACGGACAGCAGGGCCAGTGTGGAGTAGGACAGGACACTGACGATGCTGCAGCTGAGGAGGGAGAGCAGGAGGAAGAGGCTAGAGCCAAACACCAGCCCGCTGGCCTTCACATCCCGCCAGTACAGCAGCTCCAGCACTGAAACACACACACACACACGTCAGCATCAGACCGACAGACAGGGTGGACAGAAACAGAGAATGAGACGGGCACATGCAGATGATCCCAGTCACTCAACAGAAACCTAGTTCATCATCACACTCACAAACATCTCAGACTCGGGTCTTCTGCTGAACACACACTGATCTCCCGTCACAAACACACAGAGCACATACTGTAGGTGAAGGGAAATAGATTTGTTTTTCCACCTCAATCTATACTCGATACATGACAAAGAGAAAACTGCATTTAAGATAACTTTGCATATTTATGAAAAAGTGGTCCAGCAGAGATAATCTGACCACATTTAAACACACACACACAGAGCAGCAACGACTCATCTTATCTTCAGAGACACAGCAGTGCATCTGTGAAAGGCTGTCATCACAGGGGACTGAAATAATGTACTATAGTAACCATTATTTCGACCAAATACCAACAACTACGTCATTAAATAACATGGGATCTCCTCCAAACAGTGTAAAACTTACAAAATGCACCATCATATCACTGTTTCAGACAAACGCTTGGTTTCTGGGCACCATAGTGCCCCTGTGAACACACATACCATACTATTTGAATACAGTAATTAAACTGCTTGATGCCATCATCATCATCATCATCATCATCTCAAGAGCTGCTTCATGACACCATTGAGCCGCATTCTGCCATTTCAGACCAGTCTGAAGAAGAGACACATCAGCATGACCTGAACCCCGCTGACCTTTGACACATGAGCTCGGTGTGAGCGTGAGGAGCATCACACCATATTCACCTGCTGAAGCTCAGGAGACACGCGCCTGACTCCAGATCAGCGCTAAACACAGCTGGAGCCACGTTTCAGCTTCTCACCTCGTTTTGCAAGACACAGCAGCAAATCATTAAACAAGTACTACTCCTGCCCCACCGCACCCAGAACCTTTGGCCAGATTATCTGTGTGATACTGACGCTCTCCAGGAGCAAAGGTCAGCTCTGTCAACGCAGACCACAGACACACACACACACACACACCGCAACAGCGCAGCTCAAAGAAACACGAGTGCATCACGAGCAAATATCCACAGCGGGTGAGTGTGTGAGAGTCCGGCTCTACCCTTGTGCTTCCAGTGCGTCGCGGGCCGCTCGAGCGTCTCGTCCATGCTGCCGTGTGGAGCTGACTGGACACTCAGGAGATCAGAGCCCAGAGAAGACTAGCAGCGGGTGGAGCTGGAGGAGGAGGGAGTGTCCCACACCAGATAAACACTGAACGTCAAACACGGCTCCTCTCAGCCGCCACCTACATAGAGGCGTGCCATACTCACACAAAACCACATCACAATACTTTTAATGGGCATTTTATAGATTTTACAGAGTGCGTTATTGTTCTGTTTTCTTAAGGACAGCTGACTCCTAAAGTTTTTGTTACATTCTATCGGCATTTCTTTTCTAAAAGTGTGCATCATCTTTTGAGTCAAATTATTGAAGTCACTTAATGAGTGAATTAGAATAATGAGACATTTTTATGCATCAGTATCAAAATGAATCTGCAGAGGAAACCGTGAAGCAGCATGTAGATGTATTACACACTGTTTAATACAGTACATGATTGCATTCATCCTGCTGGTAACAATCCAGAAATAATGTTTTGATATTAAATATAAAATGTTGATTACTGTTTGTTTAAATTATTATATAAAAACATTCTTAATTAATAAATTCTGAACTGTGTAAATGTATTTAAGTAAACTGAATCATGCAGTGAAAGAACATGTGTGCTAGTTCACGTCATGGATGCGTTTCGTAGTTTTTTTACGATATGCTCGATTGTGTCTAGTATCGTACATCAATAAATCAACAATTCTGATATAAATCGCAGATGATACACACACACACCCATATAAACGTGTGAACACAGACACTCCCGCTCAAACTACACTGCAGGCCCTTTTCACACTGACCTGCAGGACCGGGCGTAAAGTCCAGTCTGACTGAGATAGACACATGAGCAGCGCTCATAAACACTTGACCTACAGCATGCCGACTGCGGTGCTTCATCACAGCCAAGAAACGGGCTCGAAAGAGCCTGAACCCTCAGAGCTACAATCAGTCAATCAATTCACTAACGCTCACATTATAAGTGAAGAAAAACAATCCTGATTACTATATAACAGCAAGTACTTAACCAATTGCACTTTTATATTGGGCCACAGTTGATGGGACACTGAACAAATCAAAGGGAAAGGTGATCATGCAAACACAGTCATAATGCAACATCATGCCAGGCCAAAGGTGAGATGCATGACAGACACATGAACGATGAGGGGAATACAGCACAAAACACAAATGATGAAGGTAATGGACGGAAATGGTGGGTAAATGAAAAGGTCCGGTGAAGATGGCAGTCTGTGCAGAATTTACCTGCCACTGGGCTCAGATCACACTTGCTGCCTCCAGCTTCCTTCTCCTCGGTTTCAGGTTTATCTGCTGGAGCACGGATTACAGGAGCTGGGGAGATTTCCTGGAAATCAGACTCCAGGTCCGCTTTACCTCTCGCAGGAGATGGTTTGTCAGGCGCCTGGGTGAGGAGATGGTAAGAGCTGTGTTTGTCTGCGTCTTCGGTCGTAGGCACAGGATCTGCCCTCTCCTGAGGCTCCAGCATAGGAGATCTATCCTGCAACATTTCTGAGGGTTTATTGAAGGCCATGCTATCCTGCATTTCTAGAAACTCTTCAGCGGCTCCTTGCGGCGGACGCTCCACAAACTCAAACTCTTCAGACGAGACCTCCTGCTCCGAGGCCTCCTCAGCGGTGTCCACCGCCTCCTGGGTGGCTCGCCGGTCCCGCCCTGATTCCTCCTGAGTGACTGCATCCAGCACCGGGGAGAAGGAGTCTGCGGACGGACTCTCAGAGTCAGACGGCTCTTGAGGTTTTCCACCAGGGAAGACAAGACACTCAAATCTGTCAGCTGTCTGATCCACGGTCTGGCTGATCACCTCTTTGTCCTTCTGAAGGCTGTCGCTCTTCGGGGGCACATCTGTCTCTTTCACAAGATCGAAAGCGGTGAAACTCTGCTCGGAGTTGTTCTCCTCTTCCAGCTTGGCCTTCTCTACAGCTCTTGCCTCCGTCTCATCGGCCATCTCTTTCAGCAGCATGACCTTGGAGTCAAATCCAAAGGGATTGTTAGCAGGGAATGGGGAATTTGGGGAATCATCCACACTTCTGTGAACCGGGCTGAAATCAGGGCTTCCTTCTGACGAGCCCGAGTCCAGTTTGTCCGGGTTCAGCGGAGACGATTTGAGAATATCTGGAAGAGATGTTGGTTGGTCGTCAGATGCTGCGTTGATGTTTGAATAAAGGTCAGACGGTGCGTAAGAAAGGGAGACTGGTGCATCAGCATCCCTCTCCAGTTTGAGATCCTCCGACAGTGCGTGGCCTTCATCGTAGGCATCCTGCACTAGGTCTGGAGACGGACTCTCGGACACCTCCACTGATCTCCTGCAAGCGGTGGTCTCCTCGAGGCCATCACTCACAGGGGGAAATGCCTGGAATGGACTCTTTTTCGTTTCAAACATGAAGTCATCATCGGACTGGCTCAGCAGATCCGGGTCGAACGCTGCCGAGTCCTTATGTCCTAACGCATCCATAGTAAGACTAGCGCTGGCCCGTGAAGCTACCGGTGGAGAATCGAAGCGTTCTGCGGGATAAGAGCGAGACTGTTGTTAAACGGGCCTGGAACACGGACGATCCTGTGAGGCTTCAAATTAAAATATGATTACTGAAGAGGAGATTCTGATTTCCAAAGCCTGATCATGTTTCTAGACCATTTCTTCTTCTTTCTAAAATCTATTTATACATATCTGCTCTGAAAGAATGAAATATGATGACATTCACTGAGGCTTGCAGTAAATATTAGCTGATGCACAGCATCGCAGGCTTCTCTCGCTACAAGAGAAAGGAGGAAGGCAGAACTATCCACCCTCTGAAAGCTTTCAAATCAAGACTAACATCAGTCAGCTCAGCCATTTCAGGATCACGAGACATTCAGCAGCAAAACTGACTCTGTATTAGGGCCGTCAATCATACCAGAAAAAAAAGTTTACAATGCCATTTTTCCATGCTATCGGAAGTAGACTTTTGCCGCAGTTACCAATGGTATTTAGTGAAGGCTTGGCTTGTGAATGTCAGTAAGGTTATACTGATCCTGCCACCGACTGAACCCGGAGGAGCTCCAAACAACAACAACCAAAATCAGTGAGTAAGTGGAGTATTAAAATGATGGAATAGGTGTAATGGCATTGTAGTTTTCATAGTGGAAACACTCTGACTGACATCAAAGTTCACTGGTACTGGTATCATGACAACCCTAGTCCAGATCAGTGAAAATTAAGCATGTCTGTCACTCCTAGTACTGATTAGTTTACCTCAGTGGTTCACTCAAAGCAAACAATCAAACAGGACAAAGATGAAGGCATCCCCAGCACAGCAGCTAAGCTGAAATGTACCTGATGGAAACTGAAGCACAGGAGCGACGGCAGCAGCTGAGGGTTCGGGTTCATCTGAAAAACAGTGACGGAGAGGAGTTATTCCCACCTCTGGTCAGAGATCTTTTACACATTTACAGGATCAGCCTCAGCCTCTCTCCGAACATTTAAGGATAATGCGGCAAACGCTAGCTTCAGGAAGCTGGAGGACATTAAAAACAATTCATTGTGTTAAAAATCATTCCTTAAAATGGTGACGACTGATACTCTGTGTTACTGTGTGGTTTAATAATCTATAGAGAATAAATTCAGCAGCCTGCAGCTTTACACAGTGCAGAGTCACACCATGTCAAAGGTTATTCACCCACACCTGAATAACACTGACCACCCTTCTGAAGTTACAAGAGGTGCAGAGCAACATCTTAATCCATATGAATGGAGCGGAGAACATCACAAACAGTGTTCTTCAGATGGATGGGAGTGCTATGGGTTTGGAGTGACAGCATTAAATGAAACAGGGATAAAAAACAAGCACTACTGATTAAAAACATCACTAACCACAAAGTAAACCGTAACCACTTTACATAAAAAAATTGTGATTAATAACTTTAACAATGATTCTCAAATGTAATGAATAAGCACGTTATTTCAGGCAGTTGAGAATGAGAATCTGTGCTGTATTGTGAATGGGTGAAGCTAGCCAACACAAATACATATTAATATATTGCTTGTCTGAATTAAATCATTAAACAGCATTCTTCCGCTAGAAGAACAGTGAACAGTAGGATGTTGATCTGTAACACACCTCGTCTGATCAGACTTCATGATTACAATAGTACATGATATTTTCTCTCTCACACACACCTGCTAATCTCTCAGAAAACATTAATTTCCTGCTCCTAGTCTAAAACAGTCAGAGAGGAAGAGTGTGGTCACAAATAATGCAAAATAATGCCACTCCCTCATACTTTACATAAATAATAAACAGTTCATTTTGTTTAAATAGTACTTATTTTTTCTTTTTTAGGTGTAAGACACTTCTTTCTTAAGCTTCCACATAATATAAAGCCCTTGCCCCTTATTTTATTAAGTCATAATATAATATTCATACAGAAGTGTTGCTGTGGGCGCCATGTTCTGGAGACGCTGTGTGTCTAGGGCTGGGCGATTTAATGGTCGATTCATGCATGCGCATCACGTTAGTAAAGCCGGTTCTTTGATTAGCGCTTGATTAGTTCTTTGGAAGTGAAAATTGCGTAGCTCCTCGGTGATCTACGGCTCTGTGTATCAACTGCAGCGCATCTCAAAAACAGCTGATTGAGATTTTAGTGCTAATCAAAGAACCGGCTTGACTAACGTGATGCGCATGCATGAATCGACGATTAAATCGCCCAGCCCTATGTGTGTCGTTGTGAAAGTGCTTCCAAAAGAGGACACGACTAGAAATCAGTGTTAAGTTGTGTTTCAACACTGTTCC
>JAUMHP010000063.1:55524-71951 GCA_032361065.1 Enteromius trimaculatus
TGTCCAAAAAACCCCCCCCCCCCCCCCCCCACACACACACACACACACACACACACAGAGCTGGGTAATCACTCACACACAACATACAGGACAGAACTTAGAAATAATCTATTACATGACATTTGATTAATAATCAGACTTTTATATTACACTGCATCTTATATTGATTTAAATGAAGAAACTGAGTTTAATAAGAAGCAATCATAAAAATGCTAAATGAAAAATAATTTTAAATAAAAACAAAACAAAGCTAGGAAAAAAAGAGCTGATATTTGTTTAGCTGCATGTCATGTGAACTTTGAACATGCAAACATAATACTACTGTATTAATAATATGAGTCTGTCATCTGTGCAGTTTAGTGTGTTTGAGAGACAAACGTTCTCCAGTCATAAAGAAACCCTGAGTGATGACGTTTCATCAGAAGCTGATGCAGATGAAGTCAGTGTCCAAAATATTTCAAAATGAAACATTTAAAAGATGAAAAAGAGGAATTAGGGAGAATAGTACTCAATCATGTAATCCATACAACAGTAAGCGTAGTCTGATCTGATTAAAGTCGCTCAGATGATCAGTGATACCAGCTCTGTGTGTGAGAATAAGACCAGCGGCGCCAAGTTCATCACATTGATTTAATTTATGAAAAGAGGAATGAAGCGGGATGTGGCGTTCACACAGGAACAGCACTGTCTTTTGGCACACACACACACACACACTCATGTTTTTGGTGTTCAGGGTTCCTCGGGTGTCTTCTGCAGGTCAGATGAGCAGCACACATGCAGCGGTGATCGTGAGGGAGTGAGGCGACTCCTTCTGCTTCCTTGATTCAAGGAAAAGGACGTATCTTCTGTTTCGTTGCTGAGGGTTCATGATTAGAAAAGAGAGAGAAAGGCCAGTTTCTCATGGCAGGAGATTGTGCCGGTCTTCAGACGATGATTCTGTCTGATGGAGAACAAGAGATGGAAACACGTTAGAGGAGAAACACAAGCTTCTCGTTCATGTGTGATTCTCAAACAGATCTGTTTCTCCGTTACTGTGTTCAGTTCAGCTTCCTGACACACGACTGCTAAGAGTTTGTGCTCTTTCTGCTGCTTAATCTTAATCTTCATATGATAATCATGGAGGTGTTTGAAGCCAGTGATAGATCTCTGCTGTGATGTCTGGTCACTGAAATGAAAAGCTGCTTGAGGAAACATTCACCTGAGCTCATGAGAAGAGACTGATCTCTCCCTGTGTGAGTTTAGTGTGTCTCACAGTGAGGAGTTTGCCTGTTCTCCCTGGTTTCCTCCCACAGCCCCAACACATGAACGTTAGGTTAACTGAAGACTCCAGACGATCGACTGGTGCTCTCCATGAGGATAGGCTTGGATGCTGGATTGGCGTTAAGAAGGAAATAAATAAATCTTTCAAACAATCTCACTCTTGATGGACTTCAGTTTACATTTTACAGATTAGTTCACTTAAAAGTGGCTAAAATAAGTATTTTTCTCAGTAAATATATTTATAACGGTGCTGTTGACATTGAATTTTCACCAGATGTCTCTACGAACCCGAGTAATTCATACTTCAAGGTATCTTGGAGAGGCGAGGTGTCCGAGTCTATCTACCGGTGTTCCTCAGGGCTCAGTTCTCTTCTCTGTCTACATGGCATCACTAGGCTCTGTCATTCAGAAACATGGCTTTGGTATCACTGCTGTGCTGATGACTTTTTTCATTTGATTTATCTTTGGCTTCACTGGAATAGTGCAAAACTTGGTAGAGGTTAGACGTGATGTTCAGCGGTCCTGAAAAAGCCCCAGTAATGCTCTCTCTTTCACTCAGAAGGGATCTCAGTGGGGGACTGAGACCGCTGCACTGTGCCAAACTAAGTTTAGGTTTAGATTTATGTCTTTGATTTTCTCACAGATTTAGAGGAAAGCACATTAGGAAATATTTATTTAGAAAATGGAAATAGTAACTTTGTGTAGGTTTTTGCTTCGGTAATAATCTGTCTTCTCTGAAGAGACCTAACTTAAGTCTGTAAACTTCAGATTTGTGAGAGCTGGGAACCAGATTTTCAGGCCTATGGTGAGGTTAAAACAAATGGATAATAAATAGTTTACAACAATTGCATGATACACAATTTAGTACCATAAAACCCAAACACTGCAGTAATATATAGACAGCAGCAGAGGGTTAATTAACACAATAAAGAAATGAATCGGAGAAAACATTGCTATGAAGTCTGTATCCTGACGAGTGTGATGTCATTCACAAGCCTTAGATACCAGTGCAAACACAAACACACACTTCAGTCACGTGTGTGTGTTTCGGAGCAGTCACACTCTTAACACGGCTCAGCAGAACACACTCATGACTGCTGTCTCTGACATCCACCTGAAATATCAGAACCACTCATTTCAGACGTGAGAGGAGTGCGAGTACAGCGGTGGGCTCCAGGACCTGATGGAAACACTGGTGTGTTGTGTGACAAAAGAGCAGGGGAGCATCAGAGACACCCTCCTGGAGACTAGCCTGGAGCTCAGAAGAACCTGAATCATGACTAGTTCAGAAGACCATCTGTCCTTTTCATGTTGGCTTTTTATTGTATCGTGAAGGTGTGAAGGACAGTGTCCAGACAGAGAACACCATCTGACAACCGGGGTCAGATTATTTCAAGTTTACTGCTGCATTCGTTTGATAGAAAACACAGTGAAAACAATAATCTGAAATATTACATTTTTCTGTGTTAGATTGTAATGTATTTCTGTGCTGTTCAGCGTCACATGATCTTCAGAAATCACTCTAATATACTGATTTACTGCACAGCACACTTCTGATTATTAGCAATGCTGCTCAATATTTTTATGAATTATGATTTTTCTGGATTTACAGATGAAAAGAATGCTCAAGAGAACAGAATTTATTTGCATTGAAACTCTACTGTAACATTATAAATGTGTTTATTGATGTTTTGCAAAGAGCATGTCAGATGCTAATTAACACTCAATCAAGCTAATCAGTACAAATACAGCTCCCTTACCTGCTTTCCTTTGATGATTAATCAGCACCCCATCGCCACACTAAATCCAGATCATTAATGTACCGGGGCACTCTGGGTACAGGCTTTCCCGACAGCACGCCAAGTATGCATTATTATTCTCACCAAACACGCTTGCTATACTCATGTGCGTGTGAACTCACGAATGTGGCTTTGATGAACAAATAAACAAAAACAAGGTTTTATGTGACTGAAAGACGAAGCGTTTCTGTGGCGTGTGGAGCGGTGCTGGACTCATCCTGCCATGTTTCCATCAGGAGCTGGAGCCGGTGCTCGTTCAGGACCACCATCACTGACCACCACTGGACTCATGTTAACTGTTGCTAATGTTCATGCAGTGGTCAGCAGTGAGGAGCTGGGACGAGCACACTCAGGTCTGAATCAGTCACAGACAGGTGAGAACTAGCAAGAGCAGACACAACTGGTATCAAATGTTTTTACTAGAAATTTTATTACATGTTTGTCTTGAACATGAATGCGCAAAATAAAGCGAGGAAAAGTGAACAGATCGCTCTCATGAGAAACACCAAACAAACCACTGCATATAAAACATGTAATGTAATGGGATTATGTGAAAATTGTGGCCTTCCACAGACAATATAAATACACATAAATACATTTAGAGCACTTAGTGATCGCTATCGGGATGTGAAGAAACAACAAAGCCTGACCCCAATCACCTTCCTGCCTTTCATCTGGAGATTCAGTGTGAAAATATTTCTGATGACATTAGAAATCACATTTCCCTCGAGCTTCTGAAAGAAGAGATCTTAGTGTGCAGCTTCAAACATCTTCAGTAAAGAGCGTTTATGCAAAGCTCCTTATGATCCGAGGGGCGGGGTGATGTCTGCTGGGCGGTCATTTGCATAAACATAGGCCCCGCCCACCTTGACCGCTGAATGCGTGTCATAGAGCCTGAGATTCTGAGTGATATCAGAAAGATCCAGCGTAGGGAACAGTGGATAGGGTCTGTTTAATCAGGATCGATTGGAGTGTTTTTTTAGAGTCACAAAGAAACATTTGTTGAAAGATGAAGCAGAACTAGATCTGACAAACCGTATGGAAACCACTTCATAAAGCTTCATCTGGAAATGACTGATTATGATTATGTTGTCAAAACACTTTGCCGTTGTTTCCTATGCAGTGACGTTATCCAATCATAACAGCGGCTGACCAATGACGAGCCTTAAAGATCACGCACCACATTCGTTTGTTTGTGTGCAGGAAACTTTCTTAATGTTATAAGCACACCTCAAGGATCATATTGAAATATTAAAACTAGGGCCGGGACTTTAACGCGTTAATTTAGATTAATTAATTACACAAAAATAACACTTTAACTTTTTTACGCATTTTAATCGCATTTATGTTTGCCCCGCGGCACGTTTCTCACTGGATGAGGTTCGGCGGACGGATTATACTGGAGCACAACCAGCGTTTCTAATGTTCTGGATGCACTTGAAAGTAGAGATGCATCGATCCAGATCGGCCGATATGTTTGCGCATTTTGTCAGTAAACCAAACCAAAACCAACACAAACCCACGCTGATAATGAACACGGTTCTGCGCAGCTCGTCAGTGAACTACAGCTGTGTGTAGTATATACGGCTCAGTGTGAAATCACGCACGGCACAGTATTGGTCTGTTGGACTTGGTTGAACAAAAATAAACAATATTTTGTTGCTTAAGCTTATGTATTCAGTCATTATTCAATGGTATATTAAAAAAAAAATATGAAAAAACGTACTTCTCACTGCTCTCAGGTCAAATATTTCTATGTGATTAAAATACGATTAATTTCGATTAATTAATTAATTACAAATTAAGTAAATTACCTCTAATTAATTAGATCAATTTTGATGGATGAGTCCCAGCCCTAATTAAAACCCCATGTCAGGATGATGAGTGAGGAGTGCGCTTTGTGCTGGAGGAGGAAGAGTCTGCTGAGGATGAGGAGGACACTCACCGTGTGAATTCAGGACAGACTCTGAGCTCCGCCTCTGCTCTTAGACTTCCTTTTGTCCTGTACCACTTCCACATCTGCAGAACGAGAGCAAGCCACATCACAGAGGGGTCAGTGTCCTGAAGGACGGCACGTGGACACACGGCATGCATGGACACAAGCGGGGTGTGTTCATACAGAGTCCCTCGTCACACCAACACCACAGAGCCATGCACACAGACACCATCAGAAGCAACAACAATCAGACGAGCATCATGGGACTTGTTCTACAAGCCTCGTTGTCATAAATATGGAAGTGGATCAGCGTTACACACACAGCAGTTAATAGAAGAGTGATGGAGGTTCAGTCCAACAGAAGAATCACAGAACACAGGTCCAGACTCATGCAGGCAGGGGTCAGGGGTCACACGCAGCCGTACTCGTACCACAGCGACTGGCCGTCCTCCGACGGCTCGGCCTCGGCCTCGTCTGAGCGCTTGGCCTTATGGGGAGGGCCGCTAATGCTACTAACGAGGGAGGTGTTGAGCGACAGAATGGCCTGGTTTCTAGCGCCGCCCGTCACCGTTGGCTCGCTAAAAATGGAGTCCAGAAAGATGGAGTCTACGGTGAAGGAGGGACCTAGAAAGGCCTGCAGGCTGGACGGCTCGGGCTCCTCTACACGGCAGGGCATGCTAGCGGACTTGGGCAGGGCTGGGTCACTGTACTCACTCTGGGGCCGTCCGGGCGCCGGGTCCACCAGCACGGGCTGACGGCTGTCCTTGGAGAGCAGCTCGTGGATGCTGGTGCGGCGCACAGAGCCCTCGGCCGTGGAGATGACGCTGCTGGCGCGGGGCAGACCGGCGGACGAGTCCAGGCGCTCCGACAGCGATGCAGATGAGGCCTTGCTCTGCGCAGACAGACCGGCTCGGGGTGGCACCGACCCTCTGGACCGTGTGCTCTCGGCCTTACGCAGGCTGGGGCGGCCCGGCTGACCGGCTCCTGCTGATGCCTTACCGCTGGACGAGCGCAGGATGCCCCGGTTTTTCGCACGCTCTTTGGACACGGCTCCGGATACACCAGATGACTGCGCTGAGACAGCAGCCTGCACAGGGACAGAACACACTCTGAGCACAGGTGACAACACTGAGAAGATATCTGCGTTACATGCTTCTTTCTAGTTCCCTACAGGTATGTTTTTATTTATTACATCTTATTACGCGGCTCTCTGGAACGCTTGAATCTGATTGGTCAGCTGAGACATTTGCAGGTTCGTTCTTTTCGAATAATAACCGCTTCAAAGTAATAACGCATAACCGGGACTGGACAAACAAACACTGGACAACCACAATTAAAAAAATAACAAAAATAACTAAAATACTTCCGTTATTATATATTCATATGTAGATGTTATGAATTGTCTTGCTAACGTTTGAATGTTAGTCACGTGGTACTATATTGTTTCGCGGAAGGATGAAAATGTTAATTTAAAACAAATATGCCAATAAAATGTTTCAAATTCATATTCATGTCCAGTTTTTTTCCTTATGTGGCAAGCAGTCGTATAATAAGCGGGATAATATACAGGCAGCCGGTAGTTATCGCGAAATAAGCCCCTTCAGGGTGATACAAGACCTGATCACACTACCGGCTGCCTCTGCATTATCCCTTACATATGTGAGCCTGGAGCACAAAAGCAGTTAGTAGTCAAGTAGTACAGTCATGGTCAAAAATATTGGCACCCTTGGTAAATATTATCAAAGTTTTAGTGTGCATTGTTAATTCTTCTGATCTTTTATTTTAAAAATTTACAAAGACCTAACCTTTTATTGTATCGTAAGAAGTTAAAATGGTGGGAAATATCATTATGAAATAAATGTTTTTCTCAATTACACATTGTACACAATTATTGGCACTCGCTGCAGTGTTGCTGCGGGTGCCATGTTCTGGAGACCTTACTTTTAAAACCTTTTTTTCCTCCATAAAGGTCATTGGTTTGTTTTATAAATTCTTTGTGGAAAAAAAAATATGTACATTTTTATGTTTCGTAAAAAGTGACTGGTGGTTTCACTAGATGAGACCTTTGGATGGGATGATGTAGAGATGTTTAAACCTGCTGAGCACCACTGAAGACCACAATATGGAGAAAAACCCTGGAATGTGTTCCTTTTAGAGGAACATTCAAGATGAACATCTTGGATGACATGGAGGTGAGTAAATGATCAGGAGCTTTGACAGGAAGTGTCTGAGAGTCACTCTAGGCCTGTGAGATCATCTGCTTTTAATATGAACAGCCACTCACACATTACCAGACAGATAGCACTGCTGCTCGTATACGCTGGTCATGATGACTGACAGGAGTGAACAGCTGACCTCCTGGGGTGTGTGTGTGTGTGTGTGTTGATCACCTGTGCTGGCTCGGTGCCCTCCTCCAGGAACTGCTGCAGGGACACCATCTCACTGCCAGTAGATCTGGCCCTGCGTTTGCCCTCCAGAGCGCTGTTCCTCGCAGGACTGTCCAGACTCACACTGACGTCACTGCTCTCGCTGTGAGGCCGACTCGCACTGCCGTTCATCACACCTGACACACACACACACGCAACTCTTTAGGTATATTCCTGCACATTTGGAAAAACCAAAACAAACTGCCCCCCAAACACCCACACCTCTTTGGTGATTTTAAGACCCCCATGGACACACTCTTGAGCAGCTGAGGCCACAAGGCTGGGTGAATGGACGTATGTGATTTTAATATGAACAGCAAATCAGTGACTCTATGTGAATGATTCACTCACGGACTCATAAAAGCAAGTCTGAGGCTGTTTTATGACTGTGAAATGAACAGGTGTGTGAGTGTTACGGCTCACGGCTGGATCTAGTGTGCATCACCTGATGATCTCTGATCAAACACACGGATCTGTAATTACTGCTAACTCTGACTAGAGCGCTAAGAGTTACTGCACATTCTCTTCATCAACATTGTAGTGCCCGGGACCAATGAAACCAATGAAGATTTGGTCCATGTAAGGTCCATAAGATGGCGCTAGCTAGACACAGCACGAGGAGCTGAAGCAGCAGAAGATGACCTCCTGCCGGGTCAACAGATGGAGCGGACAGACGCTGACGGTCACTCACCCTGAGCTCGCTCCTCCTCCGACAGCTGCGTGACGTCTTCACTGGACACGGCTTCACCTAAAGCAAAAACACCCACTTCAACAAATCATTACATCATTAAAACAGCTTGTAAACAAAACGTCTCAGTGTCCATCAGTGTCCACAGCTCCTCATTTACTAGAGAAATCAATATATTTTTACTTTACCTATTTGTGATGTCTTAATTATTCAATGAATGTATAACAAGTAATGATAGCCTGCATTATGAGCTTTACCTGAGTTAAAGCTACATATTAATAGTATTAAGGGTGTATTCACCGCAGTAAAGCAGTGCTGATTAGTTTGCTGCGCTTCTCTTTCACACTGTTGTTTTTGCAAGTGAAGCAGAAACTGTAAACCAAGCCACACGTGTGCTAAGGTCATCCATTCATTGCACAGACGTTCTCAAACAGGGAAAAACAGGAAGTGCAAACCCAGGCTAATCATGAAGATCTTTCGTAGAGAAGTTTTATTCTTTTATTGATGTGGTGTCAGATACTAACACAATATGAAGAAAATTACGAGCATCAGATGAGACAATGTCTATAGCCCAGTTTCCCTCCGGTGTTTATGCGGTTTTGTTATTGACAAAGAGCATTTGCAGAATTTATTTGGGCAAAATTTGCTGTCTTCAGCCTGTTTCCATCAAACTGGACTTTTACTGATAAAATGGCGTGCGTGATGACACCATCCTTAAAATAACGAATTGTCACATAAGTTTTGGTGTATCGCCAAAAAATGCCCTTAAGCTGTTTCCATACATATTTTCACCTATTGCGCAAATCATATGCAAATAGTCAGTTCTTAATCCATTTGGGGGAAAAACTAAACAAAAAAGCCCTTTATTCAATTATCATTGAGGCGTACAGAACAATAACAAGTTTAATGAGTTCTCATTGCATTTTCATAAGCAGGTGCAGTGGTATTTTTTGTTGTTGTTTTCCTAAATAAATATTATTAGACTGCATTGGAAATAGGAATATTAATATAGGTTATTTTATTATTAACCGACAAGATGATGCTAATATACAAGTAAATTAATTTGAATTGATACGTGGCTGTGACTCATTAAAAGTAGCTTAATTTGCTTCCAGGGATTAATTTTATTCAGGAAAAAAGCAGCATAAACAGAACGCGAGGAGCTTGTGCGAACATCAGCTACAACAGAAAAAAAGGCTCATATGCCAAATATAATTTTTTTGTAAATAAATAATAAATCGACAAAACAAAAGAAAAAAAAGTAGCAGCCTATAAGCTGAATTTCAGTTAATTACTGTGATGCGCTCTTTTTATTACAAAAGCATAACTGTTTTTATTGTGAATGTACACAAATAAAATAAATATTTAGAATAGTTTAGAATAATGATGGAGTATAGTAAGCTGTTTCTTTACGAAGGGAAAGACTCAAACTCAAGTGATCCTGTCGGCGCTGCGCACAGTAACGCATTAACTCTACAACTATATCCTGAACAAAATTAAGCCTAATCAATTTTAACTTTCAAAGTATTAAAAACAAACATTAAATTAAGATATGCATGTTTGAGAGGTAACTCATCTTTTTACCAATGTTTACCAAACATTTTTAGATGCAATAATATGAAAATAAGATTTTATGGGCTTTTGATCGAGGCTGCTGTGCTTTGACAGAGCAACCGCACAAACACGGACGCTGCCCATAGGATAATTCTGTCAGGTGACACGGCATTTATTTGTGTTAAAGCCCTTTTTTCTCCAACAGGTGTTTTCAAACAATTTTTTGTGACATTTAAAGTATCGATATAGAATTTATGCGCTAAAGCTAAACGGAAAAATACTGTGTTGACATTTACAAAATGTAATTGATAATGAGCATTTCCATCAGCTATAGCGGTAAAATATTTAAAGCGCTAAATATTTTTCTGCAAAAAAGCCTTGGATGGAAACTTGGCTTATGATGTAATTACGACTGTTAGTTGAAACGTTATCTAGATAAATATGCAGGGCATCAGTGGAAACTAATCAAATACGCTGTAATTGTTGCTGATAAAGTTAAGAGTGGTAAGAGAACTGTACAGGGTCTATTAATTGTGTGCATTCAAGAAATCAAGAAAACATTGTGCTTTTCTAAAATAAAGAAAACTAAACAGTTCATCCCGGAACAGGAGCGCTTCACAATAACCAACCGAAACTCAGAGAATATGTTCATACATGATGAACGAATAGAACGCTTTGAATTATAACAAAACCCAATAATTCATACGCAATACAGAAAACTGAGACCTGTATCGGAGCGCAGGCGAGCGCTGCGGCCCCGGGTCAGACTCAGGCCAGCGTAGTCCAGGGACCCGAACTCCTTCACGTGCTGGGCCCCGAGGGCCTCGTCTGGAGCCTCCAGGTGATCCGTGCTGCTGGACCACTGACCCTCGGACACAGCCATCGTCTGCAGCAGGTCGTTCATGGCTGAGACACACACACACACAGCATTAACACGCTGGAGGCCTGTGATGCTGCGTTCACACCAGACGCGAATGAAGCGTTAAGTGCAAGTGATTTACAAGTCAATGCTAAGACACGATTAGACATCCTGCAACGCGATACGCACAAAATTACTAGCCACGGTGAGGCTGCCCTCGGCGGATACATGAGCACTGAGCACCCGGAGCACGTCTGTGGTACACGCGAATGAAGCGAGTAAACTCAAAATAGCACGATTTATTCGCACAAGTCGCGTCTGGTGTGAACGTACCATGAGACATACAGGTTCAACATGAGTGGACACCCGAGACGAGACAGAGATCAAGGCCAGCAGTGGAGAGATGATGATGGACACACTGATGATGCTGTAGGACGTCCAGCAGGACACTAGCACTAACTAACCCCAGCGTATTACATGATACTGTCCTCACTGTGGGGACGGCTGGCTTAAAAACAAACAACAGGACATATCTAAACATTTATGAGTCCAAGATGAATTCTCCAAACAGATCTGACTTGGGCTGAGGTCATAACCTCAAGAAACTGACTTATCTGAGTTCACTAGTAAAGAAGTCATATATTCAACATACATTAATACCAAGTAAAGGTTAAATCTATTAACATATTTACAGACATATCGATTGAGAGACTTATTATATTATAGACGTAATATTAAGTCAAAATGTGTTCTAATGTAA
Source organism: Enteromius trimaculatus (assembly GCA_032361065.1). Lineage (NCBI taxonomy): Eukaryota > Metazoa > Chordata > Actinopteri > Cypriniformes > Cyprinidae > Enteromius > Enteromius trimaculatus. Next base: position 66,807 of record JAUMHP010000063.1, read on the forward strand.
CTATTAATGAGAATTGTATAATCTTTGAATAATATCGTCTTTAAATGCAATATTTAGCGTGTTTCTGAAGATCCACTTCAGCTCAGTCAAATGCAGCAGGACCTCAGCACTACTCCAGTGTAGTATACCAGTTTAGTACACTAAAAGAACAACAGCAGGGGATTTTTATCAAGCATATAGTATGTAAATGTATTTGTAGTACACTTAGCAGGAAACAGTAGTTTTAGTGTATTTATTTTTGACTAGGTTTGTGTTTCTGCATCTGAAAGTGTCCGAGTCGATGTGTGGGTGAGGAGAGAGGTGACTGATGCATGATGGGAGTGCTTTAGACAGCTGCTGCAGAAGAGTGATGGATGAGGACGAGCGGGGGTCTTACACATAGAGCGGCGGTAGACGGCCTTCACTCGGTCTTTCTCCTTGGATCGGTTCCTCATGAACGGAAGCTTTTTCAGAGCTGTCGCCGGACAAAGAAACGCACCGAGCGGGAGGAGAGAACAGATGCAGGTTAGCAGGTGAACTGATGCTCATACCAAAACATGATCACTCAGCCACACGGCAGATGAACACACATGTAGTGAAACTACGCCACAGCGTCTGATGCCGACAGGACAACAGCAAATGAGTATTAAAGCGTGCAATGCAGGAGAGAGTCCCAGATCATCCCTGAGTGGCTGAATGAATGTTCCCACACTTCAGTCACACACACTGTTTGCATTGCACCTTTTAATATTAGAGAAGAACACAGATGCAGAGTGTTCATGGGCTGACTGACAGCGTACCGTTAGAGGAAGCCTGCGATTGGCTTTTCTCAACTCTCTTCCCTTGGCACAGAAAGCAAGAAAACACAAGAGAGAGTGTCAGGCCAGAGCTGCACGATCATACATCTCATTCACGAGCGTCTGTGGAGGTCATTCTCTAGCTCAGATGTGAATGTGACGAGAGCTGATTTCTGTCCGAGGCTCACACATACGCAATAAACACACGTTTAATAACTTTCTGACTGCTCCTTGTGATGATCGATTAAAGGGGTCATGAACTGAGAAAACAAAATCAACTTGATCTTTTGACATCTATTTTAATATTAGAGAAGAACACAAATGAATGTTCGTCAAACATCCTGTAAGTTTCTGAACTCTAAATGTTTTTGTTAGTATTGTCGTAGGGCTGTATAATAAATCATGATATATCACAATCATATCTTAATTGGACAGAGCTGTGATAGTAGCTGTGTATTTTTCAGTGAAGCCTGGTTCTGTGATCCTCAGTGAATCTCCATCTGAAGGCCAGACGGACTCTGTACAGCGCTAGCTGAATAAACTGCTTTCATCAGGTCAGTGTGACTAATACACACACCACTACGAAAATATATAGTTATTCTCATTATGCGTTTTAAAAGTACAACAATAAAGTACATAAAAGTAATAAAGTACATAATAATACAATGCTAATTGATATAGGCTTCATCACTGCTTAGAATAACTGTTGTGTGCTTTACTGACGTTAAGAAGTGAGTTCAGAGTAAAAACATGCAAGTCAATTAATAACAAAACATGTACGTATCTGTTTCTCTGATCAATACTCTACTCTGAAATGTTTTTGCAGCACCTCTTTTAACCACTGTCTTACGGATATCAGCCACAACTCAGTTCTCTCTGGCTCTGTGGAGTCAATGATTTACTACTGATCACAGAACCAGCTTCACTGGTGACTAACCTACACTGTAGTTTGTGTTGATGACAGATGCAGGTCCACGTACAAAACAAACCATAAAGATGCTCCAAACTGTGGAAAAGCAGTGTTTGCTTTCATTCTGATCCACACGTTACGGAAGAGTGAATGAACTTAAATTATTTATGAAACCAGTATGAACTCGTGCTTCGTTAACAAATAAGGCATAATTTGACACAGGATTTTCAGGCATATTAAAAACTAGAGGGCGATGCTGTGTGACTAGTAATCAGAGCAGTGGTGTTTACTTCTGAGGATGCGTTTTTTCCACGATCAGACATCCTGAGGCATGATTGAATGACATGGCACGAATTGAGCTTTTCAGGCGTTTGACGCACATAACGTGATTTGCCAGCTTTTTGGTGAATATTCGGGCCGCACCAATTAAAGCTAGTAAACTCTTAATGTTCAAGTGAATAGCATCATTTATTGGCGTCTGCTGTGAACGCCCCATGAGTCTACACTCCTACACACTTTCTCAAACAGAGCATTCTGATGAGGGGGGTTAAAACAGGACAGAAAATAGCATACTACTTCTGAATTATGTTTTTTAACGACAAACCACGATAACATTATACAGTACCACCAGTTCATGACCCCTTCAACAAACAAATGATTCTTCTGAAAAAGTCGTAGGGCACATCACTGACGACGGTGGATGGGACCAGGAGTGACGTTTCTCAGTTATAAACTCACGCACACACCACCAGCGTGTACGAGCAGCCAGACCATGCCTCTGAGCGCGCCAGAAGAGCTCATACTCACTGCTGCTGCGGAGCGTCAGCGTGTCCTCCAGAGAGTTAGACCCGGAGCCCACGGACGAGCTGTCCTGACTGTCCGGCTGAGGCAGGGTCAGGAACCCTTCGCTGGACTCGGAGCGGGGCGGGGTCTGCGTCAGAGAACGCATGCGCTCACGAGTCTTTGGCTTGATCAGCTTCCTCATCTTCAGCGTGATCCAGTTCCCCCTCCTGCAAAACAGTAGCTCCAGTCAGGTGACCCGTGTCCTGTAAAGCACCTCCAGCAATCATCCAGAATCCCGAAACACAGATCTGAGATTAAACTTCGGGCATCCCCTTCAGGTTAATGGCCAGTATTTTATTTCTTATTTATTTTGGGAATGTTATTGTCTTTGTTGAATAATGATGGGTGGTATTGGCTTAAATACATATCACAATAACTTCTGGTATTTACTGTGATATCGATAATGTCAGTGACAATTATTCAGGGGATCTTATCCACAAATAGGTCCATAAACCCAAGAGAACCAGGGTTGTAGTCTAGTCATAACCTCAATGTCTACTAGTTCAGTCACCTGGCAACTAGTCATTATTCAGGACACCTGGAAATTCTCCAAGATTTCCCTCAGACATTACATGAGCAAGAGAGGACCTCGTGGCATCCATCCAACCCTCACAAGCTTGTAGAGAGAAGCCCAGTCTGCTGCTGTCCTCAACAGAGATGAACCTCATGCTGTCTCTTACTCCAGAGGTCTTTATCCACGCTCCCACCCTCCTGCAAAGTTTATTTCCTACCTGCTTCTACACTGACTGTCTCGTTCAGGGTTGGAGCTAAACTCTGCTAGGGTCACCATTCGTGCTATTTTCCCAGGACACGTCCTAACCAGAACTTCTATATTGCTTTGATTCAAAGTATCTCCAGAGCATCTTTCAAACATAAGGAACCGATGTCATACACTGGTCGATCTGCACAGGCAAACAAAGCCAAAACCTAGAGACTGTGGACGTGTCCTGGGAAAATGGCACGTATGGTCACCCTAAACTCTGCAGGACAGTGGACCTCGAGGAGCAGGGCTGAAGACTCTGTGCTGTTCTGTGAGACAGCTGTTGCTCTTATAATGCTGTTGCAAACACAAAAAGCTGTTCATCTTAAGCTGTGTGCCTGTCCTCAGTGGAAATAAACCGTGCCATCTGTTCTCCTGCTCAGACCCGAAGAGAGGAAAATGACACAAGGATTTCTACTCAAACAACCTAATCCCGGTTTAATCACCTCGGGCAGAAATGCTGAATGTGGGAGTGAGACCAGGCTGGGGGAATTCATCATAGACCTGAGGTGGTGTTCAGGGGGCATGCAGCTCAGTTACATGCATGTCTTAATGATGAAATTCTCACAGGTGTGTGGGTTGTCACAGAATAAAGTCAGTTTATTAACATGCATCTGCATTACGGCCTTAGCAGACAACAGAAACGTTTAAGCACAACTGTGTATCCTGGCTCTTATCCTGTCGTTTCTGGAGTCTGTGTGCCTCCTGGTGATGATGAAAGCATCACTCTCTGAAGGGCTTTACAGATCTAAGAGGTATCTGAGATGATGCTTTCTATCTGAGAGCACATCCTTTAGTCATCTGAGACGATCAATGCAATAATGTGCCACACCGTGTATTAAGCATGCGGCAGGATCGTTCAGTAGCAGACTGAGCTGTGTTTTCCTAAAGTGCTTGTGAACCCGAGCGGATCGTAGAAACCATAGGCACCAGCAGTCTTTACGAGGCACTTTGGCTCATGTGCTCACATTACTGAGGTCTACTAATGAGTTCCACATCTCTTGAGCTGTACTTTTAACGGGAGATCAATTCCCAGTTGCCCTATCGAAGGCCTGTGCTGATCCCTCAGAACCTGACAGACGCTTCTCTCCAGTCTTCCACTATCAGTTTGCTAATGGTTTGGCTTGTTTAGCATCCCCCTTCCAGATCGCACACCTCCTGTAGGCCTTCAATATCCATGATTAGGTCACTACTGCAATACCAGCAGCAAGCTGGATTGGTTGCACATCCCGGGGAGCTCTAATGTTCAGGATGAGTGAAGATGACCCACAGGCAGACGGAGAAACTCTGTCCTAACGTCTGGAGCTTGGAGACTAGCCTGGTAGAGATAACACAGTTGAATGCTTAACTGTAACCAACTTAAAGCAACCTAATAAGGTTTGCCTTCATGCAGATGGAGTGAGAGAGGACGGTGTGTAGTGTTGGTGTGCCACTGCCTGTCGTTCTGTTTCGGTGCTAGGCTAACTGGTGAACTGAGGAGTGAGCAATGCAGTCTCTCAAAGCCTTTTATAAATGAAGAGATGAGCACTAAGGCCAGTATTTGTCCAAGCTGCATGCTAATCTTTTTAAAGTACCCTGGAGCTAGTTAGCATTCGTGTAGCGTAGTCCAAACAGTAGAGTATGGAGCTAACAACGACGAGCTCACTTCAGTTCTCAATGACATGAATATAAACGGACTTTCAAGATGTCACTGGGTTTGAGGGCAACTCCTCTGCAACTCCAACTTCCAAAGTTGTTCAAAGGAATTGATTACTTTCGCTAAACCTTTAAGAAAAAACCTGTCCCACCAGCTCAAAGGTGTTTAGGAGCCCAAACCAACTCCCCAAAAAGTTCACTATGGTGAACCTATTCAAACT
>JAUMHP010000063.1:84298-99844 GCA_032361065.1 Enteromius trimaculatus
AACATTCCCAGAATTCCCTCGTGAACACACTCAATCAATAACCGCCACAACATTCCCAGCATTCCCTCGTGAACACATGTAGTCATGTGAACGCACCTCCACTCTGGTCCTGTAGAACTCAATGTCATGGAGCTTCTCTTTGTAGCGTGTCACTTCACTCTCCAGTTTGTCCACCCTGACGGCCTTCTCTCGGAGAGCGTCCAGCTCATCACGATACGCCCGCAGTGACCGCGCATCACACAGCAACTGCAGGTTCTGATAAACACAAGTGTCTCAGCAAACGAGAGTCTTGTACTTCTTGACACTTTCTACAATCAAGTTCATTTTTTGGATTATACATGAATGAAAAAAATTACTTTTTGGACAGTTCAAAGAATATTTCTCTACATTTATCTGCTACGTACACGTCAGCATGTCTGCCTTCTTAAAATAGCAAATATCTAAAAACTATGATTTTTCATTGGAAACGCCACAACACTGCAGCATATATCATATTTATCAGTGTTTTAAACAGTATATACACCTGATTTACAATCTTTAAAAACCACCCAAATTTAAAAGCTGCTGTCAGTTAATGAAGATTTGAAGAAAGACCTCGCGGCTCGATCTGACTCTTGTCGTGTCAGTGATTAGACTTTCAGTTTTATGGATGCCGCCATCTTTGATATTATTTCGTTCACTGTTGCTATGGTTACAGGTAATGAATACGGGCTTCGCTCCAGTTGCACGTTCATAAGGACATAATTCTAAACACAACTGAAAGATGCACACGGTAAAAAAAAAATACGGTTGCCAATCCCAGATACAACCCTACTGACTGACAACCGTATTCTGCTGCTGTGTGAACGTGGCTATAGATATTCAAACAGGCTTGTATTCCACAGAATGAGGGTAAAGGGGAGAGAATAGGCATCTCTCTGAGAGGCTGGATTTATTCATCATTATTGGATGACATGGATCAGCCAGTGATACAGCGGCGTCTGTAAATACACGTGTGAGGATCAGCTGAGCTATTACTGGCGGTGTAAAGCTGTGGCGTGTAAGTAGTTAAAGGAATTACTGTAATCATTACACATCAGGACAATTAGATGGCAGAGATTTAGCTAAGCTCAGTGTCACACAGAAGTGTGTTTATCAGTCAGTGGTGATGATGTAGAGACGCCTCACTTCCTGCTGCAGTCTCTTGACCTCTGACTCCATGTGCTCCAGCTCCTGTCTGCAGTCCAGCAGCTGCTCGGTCTTCTCCTCTCTGAAACACAGCCATTAAAGCAGTTAGTCTGCAGAAGCGGGTAAGCCTGCGGGTTAATGACGGGCCGCTTGTGAGTTTAATTGATCCGACATCACCTGAGCTTCAGTAGTGTGACGCTGACGTCACTGAAGCTGTGATAATCCTGCTCTACCACACTCTAATGAACTTTACTGGAGACCAGGTGAGAGCTGTGACTACGCCTGATACACTGCACTGAAACTAAACGAATCTCGTTCGTGATCAGGGGGAAGAGGAAGTGGAGCTGTGCGATTCTTTTATGGCACACAGATTAAAATAGACTGTCCTCCTTTACCCTGCAGTGAACGAAACAAGAACAGAAGCAAGGTAAAGAGCCCTGGCCTCATTCTAGACGTGCAGAAACATCCTGAACACCTCTAACACACCTAAAACTCCCTCATCCTCTCACAAATCACCGGTGTGGGTAAGACTGAGAATCAAAAGACACTTCCAGAATGGGTTAATTAAGGTCAGGGACCTGACACTTGTAAAATTAAAAGTTCAATTCCTGTGTGTGCATTTTTTTTCTGGTGAAAAGGGGCTGTTAAAAATGTATTTGTCTTTGAGAGATGGATTCAAAAACAGTGTTTAGTTAGATTTTCTTCTTCAGAATAGTGAGAGAACTGACACAGAAAAAGTTGAACAGAATGTTGTAGCTCTGTTTTACACACAAACAGCTCTTAATCGAGTCACCAGGGCTTTTGTTAAAGAGTTACCAGCATGTCAAAGCAGCAGTGAAGATTTACTGTCAGAAACTGTCCTGGAGTCTGAAGCAGAACATCAGCACACAGAGACAGAGAGTCATTAGACGAGCCGCTCGAATGGATTCCAGTTTAACAGAAGAGTAACTTCCCCTGGACCACAGCACTTCCTCTAACAGGGGAACAATACTGAGTGACGCTGTACTCACAGCTCCTGCCGCAGGCGTCTGATCCTGGCTTTAGCGTCGGCCAGCTCCACCGACAGATGCTGCACACTCTCTGTACGCCTCATGCTGGGAGACTCCCCGGGAGACGGGGCGGCCAGGAGAGAGCCCAGCCCACTGTCCCGCTCCAGAGCCAGAGACACCATCATCTGAACACACACACATCAGAGACACACACACGGGTCAGAGAGTCACATGGTCATTTATTAACCTCATCACACATCAGCTGCGAGAGTGTGTGTGTTACCTCAGCGTGTTGGTCTCTCTCGTCGACGAGGCGCTTGAGGTTAAGGGTCATCTGTCTGAAGACAGCGTCTTTATCATGCAGGACAGACTCGCTCTCCTCCACACACTGAAGGTCAAACACGTTCTCCTGGTTATGGGTCACCTGCACACACAAACACAGAGGGTCAGGGGTCAGGGGTCAATGAGCTGTGCTCGTGATGTCATGTGACACACACCTCCTGAATGTGAGCTGCGATGGCTGCCTGTGTGTCAAAGTCCAGCATCTGGATCCGGTCGATGTATTCCTCCTTCCTGTTACACTGAGACACACACACACACACACAGATGAGCGACACACAGTTCCCTCCACTGGCCCTCTCTATCATGGGCTCCCAGTGATCCCTAACCAATGACCAGCTGCATCTCTCTTTTGTGTGGCGAGTGTTGTCCTGTGGCTGCCGTCACACTGGTGCTGGTCGAGGACTGGATTGTAAAGTGCTTTGGGTGTGCAGCAGTACACTGTAAAGCACTTTATAAATGTTTCATTCATTTCATTTCATTCATCAAGACTTGGTTTTAGGGGTCAGGTTATAATTGGGTCCAGGGTAGGTTTAGGGAAAGCGCTTAGCTCTGATGGGTAGGGTTAGGGTCAGGAGCTACAGATTACATTGAGTCAATGTATGTCCTCACAAAGATAGCTGTACAGAGTTGTGTGTGTGTGTGTGTTACCTGTACAGCACAGCCCAGCAGCAGCAGCAGGATCTTCCTCATCTCCTCCAGTCCTTGCTCTGAGAACACACACATCCAGATAAAAACACACACACACATGCTGAGCTCTCATCACACACTTCCAGATAAGCTCTTTTAAAGTTTTTACACACATTCTTAAAACTTCTCCAAGAACACATCTGAAAAGTGAACATGCACAAACACCTTTGCCCTAATATGAATATCTGACGTGTGTGTTACAGAGAGACTGTGTGTTTGTTTTACACAGGGTTTGATGAAATTGAAAACCAAGTCAAAGGCTGAGTATTAGTGTCTGGTTTTGTAGATCTGCTGTGTTTCTGTTGTTTGAGAGTCAGCTTTCAGAAACTGTGTGACAAGAGAAGAGTGTGTGTAAGCAGCCTCAAACAGTGACGTATGAAGTAGCATCACGCTGTACGGGTCAAGTCCTGCAGGTGTGTGAGCTCACTGTGTGAAGCCTGAGCTGGAGCTGTGACGTACGGCCGTGTACATGTGTGTGTGTGTGTGTGTTCCTGACAGGAAACACAGGCTCACATGGACAATGAGTGCCTGAGCACTTCCTGTGCACCACTTCCTGTGACAGACATCCACATAGTGACTCTTCTCTTTGCATGGACATTAACATTTCTCTTGAGAGAGGTATTATTTTTCAGATTTTACACAAAAAAAGGAAGGGCTGGCCACTCTTGATTGGTATTTTTTCCTAATGATTAAGTGTGTTCGTAATGGTCAGTTAAGTGTGTGTTGTCCTGCAGAGAGAGCGAGGAGAGGCGTACCACTCAGAGGGGTACGGCCCAGCACCAGCACATCAGGAAGTGACATCACCACCAACTGCTGCAGCGTCTCCTGGAACACAACAGAGGGTTAGGAGCAGGACATCATCCTTCATCAGACACAGTCCTGATCCATTCACTCACACACTCCCGTTGCCAGATTAACTCTTCACAGTCAGAGCAGTGTGACAGCTCACACACACACAGACGTGCAGCTACACGCAGAGGTCAGTCATTATCTCAGCGGCTGCTATGAGAGGAACGCAGCACACACACGATCAGTGAACACACACACACACTGGATGCTCACACACAGACCCTAAAGCAGTGGTAAATCCTGGAACACACAGAGGCTCATTATGACAGCACACACACACTGAACACAGGTGAGAACCGCAGAGCGTCAAGCGCAGGACTGACACTGATCCCCACGGCAGTGCCGAGCGCTCACCTGATAGCAGGACTTGATCTGCTGCACGAGGATAGACAGGTTCTGGACACGCAGCGCCGGGTCACTGTTGACCTTCCTGTGGGCTCTCTGGACGCTGCTCTTGGGGTTTCTGTCAGAACAAACACACTTCATCAAAACCAATTTCAGCCTTCAATTATGAAAACACATTGTAATCGAGATAAAACGCTTCTGTAAAAGCCAGATTTCATGTGCCAACGAGTAACGTGACTTCTGTAAAATGAGACATTAAAGTTGATTTATTCATGTTTGTAACAGCTCTTTGTTCCTCAGGAGGATATCTGTCACGGAAGAGAGAGAGTTCAGCTTTAACTGTGTGTGTAATCATGTAATATGTAATGAGTGAACATTAACAGCTGAGAATGAAAATACATGAGTAACAGTACATCGGATCCGTGCCGCTCTTAAAGTGACAGTGCCTATATTCCTGCTGAGACTGCGTGCTTAATGACCACACCCTAGGCCACGCCCCCTTGCACTCATTATTAAAAATATATACATTAGCATAGTAAAAGTTTATCTTACATTGTAATAATTGCCTTATTTTGCTAAATGTCAGTTTTTAAAGAACAATAGACATTATAAAAAAACCAAGTAAATTATAAAATCTAAGAGACTTCTGTATTGGGAAATAAAGACAAAAGCAAACAATTCAGTCAATATGATCTGACAGAAATAATAGACTCAGTAAACTAAAGTTTGCCTCTTAGACCTTGCCTCAAAACCACATTTACCTCCAGTTGAACCCCTACAGAGACTCTCTCGGCGGATACATGAGCACTGAGTGCCCGGTGATTGCCTGGAGCTCATGGCAAGAACACGTTGGGGGTTTTAACTGTACTTGGCTAGATGTGAACTTTGAACTGGAACAGTACTGCGGTGACAAGTACAGACAAGAAGACATACTGAGAAACTGCTGATAATAGACTCCCTCGGGTCCTAATGAGCGCTCGGTGGGGAGCCCTAATACTGCAGGGGGCGCTGTGGCCGGCTTCTAATTAAATGAACAGTAAAATACACTTCACAAATAACATTTAGACTGTTTCTGATTACAGTTTTTCTCCATTGCTAAGACACATTTCTTGAAAGCTGCTCTCCTTTTCTCTAAACTGTGAACACAAAACCCAATCGAGCTACATTCACAAAACCTCTGACTCTTCCTGCTAAACCAAACTTTCACCTCAAAACAGTTCAATCTGTGCTCTAAACTGTCAAATCGTGCCCCGAGTCAATCAAAATGAAAAACACTACTGAACAGTCACTAAACACTACGTAGAAAAATAGAGAACACAATGCTCAGGACATGAAGCAGTAGAAAGAAATGTTTATTTTGGCTAAATGCATGTTGCAAAACAAAATGCCTGGGCATTTTTAACACTTGTACACAGAAAAAAACAGAAATCCTGTGCATTTACATGAAGCACTCGTACGTAGAAATAAAGCACACAAATATTCAAATGAAGCACAGCCTCATGTCTCTGTACTGGGTCAGGCCACAGGACTTCATCTACATCACAGGACACATTTTCTCTGGCCAGGCAACAAGGGAAATAACCCCTAGCATGCTGTATCCAGGCTTGACATGCCTCAACACCCATGTGACCATTCAGGGCTCGCAGGAGATTCACCCTGGTGTAAGGCTGGCGTTCACATACCTTTCACCGCCATGAGGAGAAGAATTCTTCAGTGGGGTTCAGGAAAGAAGAGTACGGTGGAAGACAAAGATTGATCAAACCTTGGTTCATACTGAAGCACTCTGACTGTCCCAGACAACAACACCGATGAGCTGCTGATCCTAACAGAGCATCTCTCACACAAACTCCTCTTAGATTTCTGTAGTGCTCTGGCTTACACATGACCCTCACATCATTAGACACAAGTGTGATACATTTTCAGTTGTTGTGTTCAACACCTGTCGGTGACACCTGAGCTTTAATTGTGTTTGACCTTTGCTACCTGTGCTCACCATTATGCAGCACAGGTGCATCACAATGACAATGTGTTGACAAGATGTGTCTAAACAGGTGAAAAGTGCTTGTGGTTTTGCGTGACTGATTCAATAAGTGAGTTGAGACAACTGAGAATTTGGTTCCGACAACAGGGTTTAGTGTTTTAGTTTTAACTAACTAGACTGTATGAAATGATGTCTGGCACCATGTCTTGATTTTGTAATCAATTTAAAGGCATCTCATTAGAATGGAGCAGTGAAAGCACGAGTGTGTGTGTGTGTGTGTGCGCTCTGGACAGCGGTTCTGAATGGTTTCTGTAAAATACTTGATAATGTCAAATAACACACCTTCAAAACAACCATCCCTATATTCTCACAGATGGTATTTCCTACACCCTAGCAACCAGTAATCATAATCAGTAATCTCTTCATTGTTCATTTAATAATAATTAATATAAACACATCTGGATCTGAACCCAGAGCATCTTCATCATCATCATCTACAGTGCAGCACATGACACACACATCAGCACGGCTTTCTGCTGTAGAGGTCAGCGTGATGTGATGAGGTCAGCAGAAGAGACCAGAGCTGAGAGTCATAGCAGACACTGAGGACAGACGTCATGTGACCGCCCAGGTGTGTGTGTGTGTAAGATAACTGTCTAATGTTCGGACTCTCAGTCACACTGAGCATTAAACACTGATGTGTGTGTGTGTGTGTACTGGTCTGACCTACATTATAACTGTGCTGAGTGTAGTGTGTGTTCATTAAATGATCAAATCACTGACAAACACACAAAACAACATTTTACAGTTTTCTGTGAGGCTTGTGTTTGGAGTCGGGAAAGTGAGAGAGAGAGAGAGAGAGAGAGAGAGAGAGAGAGAGAGGGAATCATAAAAACCATGACGCCTGTGGAAAGTCTTCATAATGATAGGAACTACAGTGTGTGTGTGTGTGTGTGTGTGAGAGTGTTGTGGTTGTTCAATAATAAGCAACATTCACACTCACTGAAACAGCATATGGACAGCTGCGATCACACACACACACACACACACAGTCACACTAATGTCATTAACAGCACTGCTCCATCAGTCAATACACACACACACTGACACACAGCCTCGAGCACTAGTGACTAACCTACTTCTGACAGACTGAACACACACACACACACACTGTGCTGTGTATTGTCTGTGTTGTTGTTGTGTTTATTGACATTATGACGGTGTGTGATGAGATCTAGCAGAAGCTGAATGAAGTTAAAATGAGCCCTGACCCAGTATATGAGGGCAGTACGAGTGTCTGTCATGTTTATATCACATGATGGTTCAGTAGCATCAGCACAACTACAAATGCTGTGTTGCAGGACTAGGTGGTGCTATCCCGTTCCAAACGGGGACTGTGTGTTCATATCCATGCATTTATAGTTTTAGACCCAATGTCAGTACTGTTTGGTTTTCACCGATGAAGGTCCTTGCCTGAGACATGGTCTCTGTGTTTTTATCTTCAAATGTCCCCACACCTGTGTTCTGGGAGTGTGTAGGTCTGGTGAATGATGCTCTACTACAGTATTACTGATTGGCTGCTCTCTGTGATTGGCTGTTCAGCATCTCGCGGTGAGCAGGGGGAATATAGCGGTGTCATCTATAGGTTTGTGACTAGTTAGTGGTATATTTGTTGTTGTTATTCTGAGCTGAGCAGCTCCACACCACTGCAGACCAGCATCCACTGAATGAGTCAACTGTAGCTGCACCTGCAGCCTGAGCCCCGACAATCACACCACTGTGTGTGTGAGAGAGAGAGAGAGTGTGTGTGTGTGTGAGAGAGAGAGAGAGTGTGTGTGTGTGAGTGAGAGAGAGTGTGTGTGTGTGTGTGTGTGAGTGAGAGAGAGTGTGTGTGTAAGTGTGTGTGTGTGTGTGAGTGAGAGAGAGTGTGTGTGTGTATGACAAGCACCATGTGCAGCAGCTGAACACACACACACACACACACAAATGAGGGTCATGTGATGTGTGTCGTTTCACGCTGTCTGGGGTTGTGCTGTTAGACGTCAGTATCTTGTATCAATGATGATAGATATCACCTGCAGCTGATGGCTTTGATGATAGCAAGACAATTATTATTATTGCTATTATTATTATTTATCAGGCTAATAGTATTAATTAATATTAGGGTTTCCATTATAATGCTCCATTCTATGTCTTCTTCCATGTTTTTACAGAGTTAGACCGTGTCCCAACGACACACGACGAGATTCAGGGACAGTTTGTGTCCACACCAGACACCACAATCAATCGCCACAGCCAATCAGAAGTGTGTGTGGGCGGAGCCTCGCTGGAAGCACAATGCTCTCGCTACAAAATGGTACATTTATGATTTAATTCATAAAGTGAAACATTTTTAACATTATTAAACATAGATACTGAGTGACTGATGCCCTCTTTGTCATGGAACATGCTTACAGTAGGTTTGGTAACCCTAACCCTAAAGGTGTAATAACCAATCACATACGATTCTGGTGAGCTTATGAACACAACGGCCAATCAGAGGTCATCAGAGATTTATTCATCGTACAGTGTCACCGAGTGCATGAACACCCAACACTAACTGGGTTATAAAGTGAGTATAGTCACATCACTCAGTGAGTGCACTCGGCGTATAACATCGCTTCACGCGTGCTGAGCGGTTAGCGTGACCTGAGGTGAACCCTGGCTGCGTGATAGTGCTCAGAGCTGCTACGACTGTGGATTTCAACTGGACCTGCCGGAAACCATCCAGGCCCTCACGAACTTCCCTCGAGGGGATTCCTGCTGCCATTTCCAAGTTCGATTTCGACCGAGTGAGCGAATCTGCTTCACATGCACACTTCAGGCCACTCCTTAAACCACAATGCAACACTATTAAGATATCATGGCAGATTGCACTTCATTTAACCCCACCCCAAACAACTATTTTGACCAATCAGAACACCCCACGCGCACCTATACACACACATTACGCTACACCAAACTATAAACCAGCAATTACAGCAACCCAGCTCCGCGGTGATCCAGGGACCCAGTCCGTTCCCAGGGCTCTCCAGCCAGTAGTGGGCGCTCACGGAACGTAATCAATGACATTTGCGAGTGAAGGGCATGAAAACATTAACTGGAACTTACTGGACTCTTGTATAAAAGCAATAAGGCACTCATAATCACAAACACCAGTCACGTGACCTCAGGCGGCCCAATCACAGCCCTGCTGATAGTGATATCGCTGAAATACAGCATGATTACTGTGATTCAGCGTATTATACCCAACACGTTATAATGTAGTGTGGCGTGACAGCAGCGCGTTTACAGTAGCGTTACAGTCTGAGGAGGAAAAGAGTCTGTTTGTACTCACATCTCAGTCATGATGTCGTTTAAATAAACCCCGTCCACCAGTGTCATAAACTCGGAGAGAGGAGAGCCACCGGAGCCCAGCGGAGAGACCGTCTTCACCTACACACACACACACACACACACACACAGATGAAGCCCTGCAGACCATCGCGACACGACACGACGCGGATCAGCGCGGTCACCCACCCAGCACACCAGCGGAGACAGCAGAAAATCCTCCAACAAAGGCGTGAACACCTCCTGCTCCATCTTGTCCATGGCGCGGGAATAAAGCTGGCGCGCGCGGAGTGTTTATGGAGCCTCTCTCATTCTATTCCTCCGCGTCCAGCCGCGGCAGAATCCGGCGCTTCTGACCCGAGTCCAGCCGCGCTGCGCCGGCTCGCTCTGAGGAATACTCCGCTTACTCTCGACCGGAGACCAATCCCTTCATCCCCAGCCAAGAGCCGCTGTTTTCCGTTAGACTGGCGTGACGCGTCGCGCTTCTAACGGCGAGTGCGCGTGAGTGGAACAAAGCGCCGCCTGTACTAGCAAGCACACACTACCGAGGGCACTGATTTACTGCGCTCCACTTCCGCCGCGCACCGCCTCCAGCGCACTACACTACACAGACTGCACTGTAGTGCGCGAACCCGCCTCATGTGATGCCGCGTGGCGTGTCCAGTTATCATAGTCACAGAATATGATATAAATACAGTACATGTCTTCAGTTCATCCAGAACACTGTATGCGCGCGACGGGTACAGTGGGACACACGCTGGGTTACTAGGACTAGTGTATTAGTGCGCCATTGAGAACACGCCCACTGCTGCTCCCTTAGCAGGCAGCATCCGCGCTGTCTGGAAACAATCACACACTCCCTGCACGAGTGTGTTTGAGACACAGACGCTTTCCATGTATATAGACTGGTTATAACGCGTCGGGTTACCTGCGCTCTGCACCAGATCACTGATGACGAGCCGCATGTGACGTCACACTGACATCTATTCACTCTTCTGGTGTCTGTGTAGGACAGGATATAAGATAGGAATACTGTGTCTGCATCTGTGTGCGGGTCTCGCCTTCACATAATAACACTTCTAGTTTGATAAACATTAGAAGAAAGAGAGAGGGTCAGACCCAAACTCAGATTTCTCACATTAAATCACAGTTTATTCGTTATATATAAAACATGTTCAATAGCTGTTACATTTAAGAACACGGTTAGATAAATGCCAGGTTAGCTCAACCAGTTACCAGGAGATGCTTCATTTAGTTCAGTGTGTGAAAGATCCTATAATGACAGAGAAACAGGCTCAGGTCAGGAGTCTTGATCAGTAACACTGCTCCCCGAGGCTGGGTTTACTGTATTCTGCTCTCCTCACATGAAATGAACCGCTAGTAAAATAATATCAAAATCATATCTGCTGTTTGAATCATTTTCACTTTGACTGTATGAGAACAATCTTACCTCACAGTGTAATTATACATTTAAATACTGAGTAATTTAATTACATGCACTTACTATAGAGTTAGGATCAGGGTTATATGCATGTAATTATGCATAATTCGTTGTTATTATAATAGTAAGTAGAAGTAATGTGAAACAAGGACACCTTAAAATATAGTGTTAACCAAAAATCTCCAGAAATGTTACTAACAGTATATGTCCGCCTCACACTGGATCACTGCCAGAAGTTATTAAACTACGGACTTGAAAATAAAAAAAGTCTTGCATTAACCTCTGCTGTATTTTTCTGTTACCCATATCATATATATCATATATGTTTAATTCAAGTAATAGTGTTTATATCAGGATCAGAGGGATGAGGGCAAGCACAGCATTACATTTACATCATTAATCATTTATCTAATGTGACTTACTGAGTGAGTTTAGCTGAGTGTAGATAAACAGATAAATAGAACAGAACAAGAATATATAGTGTTAGAGGACTTCGTTTGATTTGTAAAGCAATGTCACGACTTCAGATCATTTCTTCTCATGAAATCAATGTAAAGCCAATTTTTCCATCTTCTGTGTGTAAGTTTTTCATATTGGAAGCTCTCCTGCTGCTCCGGTGACTTCATGTGTTCACGAGTCGTGACCGTTATTAGTATAAATCTTGGAATTATTGGATTATTCAACATCAAATCAGTGAGTGAGTAAGGAGCTGGCTTATGGATGGTAACTACAATATTATTATCTTATTAATAGTTATGCTAGTTACTAAAGAAAGTCATATTTTCACTTAACTAGTTACTGATTAACACTGTATTTCACAGTAAGTGTTGCTGGAGCAAGTCCACATTTAATACATTACAGTATGAAATCTTTCTAATCGATAAAGAATAAAACAAACCTGGTGTGAAACGGTACACACACACAGAGAAGGAGAGAAGCTGCTGCATGCTCATCAGTATTTCTGAGTAAACATCTGAAAAACATGCACCCTGAGAGATCCTCCTGACTCATCCTGACACATGAAGAGGTGCGTGATGAAGAGTGTTCCTGGATCTCCAGCTCTCGGCAGGTGTGCTCAGGTCGTGCTGAACAGATGGTGTTTTACACACATGATCAGTCCCGGACACACAGAGCCAGTTTCACGGCTCGGGGAGGAACGGGCAATTACCTCATTTAATTACAAAACAGTAACACAATAAAAAAGTGTCATTAAATTACAGTTGCTTACATACAGATACAATTGTTTTTTTCATAACTTGCATTGACTGCTGTATAATATTAGGCTTCAATGTTTCAGGAGTTTAGGATACATGATTTAATTTTTTAGATGAACTCTTTTTTTCCAAGGCAGTGTTAGATGGCAGTGTTTCCTGCCATAGCTATGCGAAACCAGCATCACAGCTACTGAACTATGCCTTATTATGATTTTAAACCGGTATTTAACCTCAGAATGTCCACAAAAAGCTGCTGAACTCTGATGCTGTGGTGGCTGTGCTTCAAAATGAAATGATTATAACAGACAAATATAATTTCAGGGAGATGAGAAGATTCTAAGATGCACGATGCAGAGATTAATGTCTGGCGTGCACGCTCTTGCTGGCTTGGTCTAGATTCCGGGATATTTTATCCAATTCTTGGGCATCCAACACACGGGAGACTCCTGGAACCTTTAGGAGACTTGGGACATGCCTGTTATAATCTTAATTCAAGAGATGAAGGACTGTGAAAGTCTGACAGTAATCAGTGTTAAGTTCTATGTCCTGACTAACACTACAGAATAGACATTTACATTTAGAAAAGTAATCAGATATAACATAACTTTAACAAAGTAACTGATATAGTTACACTACTTAATGCATTGTATAGGGTGACTTGTAATCTGTCATCTATTACATTTCCAAAGTAATCTACCCAACACCTGGAGCCTGCTGTCCTTCAGCGTGGAGCAAACACTCTGTCTCTCAGGACCTCCACGATCAATTCTCATCACTTTACACCGTTAAAAATAAAAGAGGTCGGCAACGTGAATCCAGGTACAAAATACAAACACAGAGAGACAAGAGAAAACGCTTACAAGGGTGGTACAAGACACACGCAATGATGAGCGGAGAACACTGGGAATTCTGGGGTATTTATACAGGGGTCAATGACACTGAGGAACAGGGGAACATATTAGTTACTATGGAGACACATAAGGAGGCGGAGAGAGAGTACACAGCTAATTAGACCATAGGACAACAGACATGAAACACACAGAAAGTCTAGGACTGGAGTGCCATATGCAGTCCTACTGACATATACCTTTCGTTAGGTAACACTTTACAATAACAGTAGATGAATTATCATCTTCTAATACGTGAATTAACAATTACTTGACTATAAACTAATGATGAGTTAAGACATGTATTAACTTAACTACGATCTGACTGAATAACGCCATCTTAATTACATGTTAGTTACTGCATGTTAGTTAATTTATTAATTTACAAATTGTGGTAATCTAAATCAAACATGTTTTAATGACACAAAACTGTTTATAGATCTGCCACCTGCAGACCATCACGTCATGAGTTCATGAGTTGTTAACATCCTTAAAAAGATTTCAATTACAATTTTTATCCATATTCAGCTCATCTAAATCAGATATTTGGTGCTTTCGGGGTTTGTAAAGAAGTGGAAGAGCAGAGGTCCTGTGGCTGTATTTGGATGGAGAAGGAACTGAACAGTAGGAAAGATGACATTTTGAAGAGGCAATAGTGACTCAAAAGAAGAACAAGAGCACAAGAGAAACATCTGACTTCAGTGCATTATTATGATAAAATAACAGTAAATCAGTTTATTACATAACCAAAAAGATAATCATCTTCTCTAAAGATTTTAATTTGGGAAATTGTGTCAGCTTAATTATTATGAAAACGTTATTGTAGGACGGCGGCAGTGACATCACTTAAAACAGTATGAGATTAACTTGTTTTTAATTATGAATGCATTATTGTTTGTTGGATGAGATAGGTTTAATATTGCAAGAAGTTCTCTGTCATTCATTATGTTTGTGACAGCTGCAGGCGGCAGATCTAGAAACAATTTAGTGTCATTAAAACATGTTTGATTTAGATTACCACAAATTGTTAATTAATACATTGACTAACATGCAGTAACTAACATGTAATTAAGATGGCGT
Organism: Enteromius trimaculatus; assembly: GCA_032361065.1. Lineage (NCBI taxonomy): Eukaryota > Metazoa > Chordata > Actinopteri > Cypriniformes > Cyprinidae > Enteromius > Enteromius trimaculatus. The sequence goes on from JAUMHP010000063.1 coordinate 98,653, forward strand.
TATTCAGTCAGTGATTAATATGAGTCATGTTGTAGTTAAACTAGTTCTTGATTAATACATGTCTTAACTCATCATTAGTTTATAGTCAAGTAATTGTTAATTCATGTATTAGCACATGATAATTCATGTACTGTTATTGGAAAGTGTTACCTTTGTAATTGTAAATTAATTTATTATGATATTATGAACAATACTGTTCTATTTTTTATTGCATTAGCTACTATAACTAACAATAAGCAATGCATATGGATCAGTATTTATTCATCTTTGTTAAAGGAGTCACATGATTGTAACGTAGTGACGCTGGTGAGGTCGCGGCCTCGCTTCTCAGCGGGACAGGAAGGCTCGGAGACAGGAATTCCAATGAGTGAATATTTAATTACAAGAAACAACGAAGGCTGACGAAGGCGCGCAGACCAAACGCAGACCAACACACAACATGACGTACTTCACATTAACAACTGACGCTAGACTTAAGACAGGGAATCAAATAAATACAGATTGGGAGGCTGTGGTGGATCGGGAGCCTTGGCTGGCCATGTTGGATCAGGTGCCAGCTGAGGAAGCTCAAGAGCAGTCCAAATCCAAGCCCCTGTCCCGCCCACCCTTTCCAGAATCCACACCCTACTCTTCGACTGTTCCTTGTCTGTTTGATTATGTCAAACTGATCTTTATCTCACATCTGTACATGTACAAACTACTACTACATTTACTGTAAACATTACTCTGTTGTAAAGCTGCTTTGCAATGATATGTATCATGAAAAGCTATATACAAAAAATAATAATAATAATAATAAAAAAATAACAAAATTAAGGAAGTGTCTAACAAAATACTTCAAAGAATTTATCCTGCCTGTCATGATCACGGGTGTTTTGTCATATTTCATTCTTTCGTTTCTAGCACTGGGCTGGGGCTGTCTTTTTGCCTTCCTTGTTTTTGTTTCTCTCTCTCTTTTCTCCGCCTCCTTGTTAATTCATCATTGTGCTTCCTATCGCATCCTAGGCTCATCAGCCTCGCTTTATCTTTCCCTCGTGTCTATTGTCTTTTGTGAGTTCGTGATTTCTGGTCTAGTCTTGTCTGATGTGATCTCTGTCTTTAGTCTAGTTTCTTTGTGTCAAATAAGTCTCTCTTACAACAACTGTTGCTCAGAACTTATTTTATTACAGCAACAAGAACAGTAGTCTCCCTC
>JAUMHP010000063.1:126940-141632 GCA_032361065.1 Enteromius trimaculatus
TTACCATCACTCTGTTCTTCTATTTGATAATGTTCAGTGCTTTGCTACAATCTGTATTGTTAAAAGCGCTATAGAAAAAGTGTTTTTCAGGATATGACAACGGACCATACATTTATTAGAATAAAATAAACATTAAATAATATCACTACATTAAAACTACCCACTTCTCGACTCTGTTTCCAGTATTAATTCACTCCACCCATGATGATTAATCCAGTCCTGCTCCAGGACATCTACCGTCCAGTAAAGTTCAGCTCCAACTCTAATCAAACACACCTGAAGCAACTAATCAAGGTCTTCAGGATGGCTTGAAAATTAAAGTTCAGCAGTGTTTGATTAGAGCTGGAGCTGAACTTCGCAGGACGGTCGATCACCAGGAGCAGGACTGGTCAGCCCTGGACCGCACAGACACAGGATGCTGTTCTTTCTAATGACTTTATACTTTATTTGGTAATTTCATAAAACATCGGTCCACACTTCCTGAAATTACACAGTAGAATATGAGCATATATCAATATACGTATAGCATGTGAGTGGCCCTGAAATGCTTAAGAATAATTCAGCAAGTAAAGACAAAGAGACAGACGGAGGTACAAACACTGTGTCAGTAAACTGATGATGCAATCAGAATTGGGGACACGTGTCTAGAATGAGTCCAGATGTGGTCCATCTCCTCTGACCTGTGCTGCTTCAGACAGAACATCAGTCTCTCAGGGTTTATAGTGTTTAAGTAACGTGAGATCACAGGCTAATTTCTGTTTGGCAGACCTACAGGTACATAAAAAAATATAAATTACACAATATACAAAAACTGTATTGATCCATGTCTTTCTTTCCCGTGTGCTCCTGCAGTTAAACTGAAGCGTGTCCCGCTCTCCACTTCACATTCATTTCTTGATCACTTCTTCTTTTAGCTTCTCTGCCAGGTGTTTTCTTTTCTGCAGCTTCTTCTTCTCTTCAACAGAGATTTCCTTGGAATATAAGAAATGATGTAGAATGATTATTTATCACCCAGGAGTGTTTATCTGCTCAAGATTCCCAGCTGACATTGCTAACCATACAATTTCAACGTAATCATGAATTCTGTATATTTGCATGCTGATTGCATGAAGTAATAAAGAATTATGTAACCCTCCCCAGCACCAAACACAAAAACACCATTTAATGATATTCAAATGAAAGATCTGGACGTGTGAAGAAACTCTGAGGGTTTGAGACTGCAGCAGCGTGTCACTACATGTGTGAGAGAACACACGGCTGTGAGGTGTTTACATTCACAGGAATTCAGTGTGTGTGTGTGTGTGTGTGTGTGTGATACCTGTGCAGGGGGTTTGGGCCCCGGGGCCGCAGGAGGAGTGTCAGCTGGGCTCTTCTGGGTCTGATCTCTCTTCAGAGCCTGCAGTTTATCTCTCTGCTGCTTCAGATACTCTGAGCGCTGCTGTAACGCCTCCTCATCCTACAAAGAGACACACAATCAAAAATGCAATCTGTTAGTTAGTTTACAGTAAGCATGTTGCTCAGCCACTCGACCCTCTACTAGACATTTATACATTCCAAGTACATCAAGAGTACAAAACAGGGATTTTACACACAATGCAATACAATGTCTTTTTACCAACACTAAGAAAAACAATACATCATCAATACATCAAGCTTTTCTGACTTTGCATGCGACTTTAAGGATTTTATGCCTGAAGCCAGCTCCAGCGCCTTCTTACACAGTGTGCAGCAGGCTTGATATTGATTGTTTGTGATGGATTGAGCCAACTACTAAACGCACCGTCTTCGAGCCGTAGCTCGTTAAATGTACACGTTCCCATTGTGATATACCGGGAGAATGAACAATCATATCAAAGATGTAGCTACATGTAATTTATGACCTTATTTGGAAAATCCAGATGTTTTTATGACTTTTTGTGGTGGAAACCCTGCATACTCCTCCCCTCACCTAACAGAAGAGATGTACACTTACTCCATTTGATTCTAGCAGATGTAGCTTTGTAAAACGTTTTCAAACTAGAAATCAAAGCAGCCATATCATCATTATTCTGTACAAGCACAGTTATATCCTCAGCATAAGCTGTGAGTTTGACAGGAGGATTCTCTGGAAACCCAGGAATACAAAGTCCATGTAGTCCTTTCCTTAAATATGACAACAAAGCCTCAATAGAAATGTCCAGAAAGAGGGCATCCTTGTCGTTTTCCTCGTTACCGCAAAAGGTCTAGTTAGACAACCGTTAATCTTGAGCATACTTGATGTTCCACTGTAAAGCAGCCTGATACAAGAGATGAATGGTGATCCAGAGCCAAAGGCTTTTAAAGTCAGACTTTGTAAGAGTCCAATATCAACTTGATGTTTTTTGGCAACTGCAATAATATCTCTTAACAAAAACAGATTATCAAAAATGACAGTATGACTGATCTTCAGGAATTATAGTTGCCATGCATTTCTTCAATCTATTAGTTACAGCTTTCAACAGTATTGTAAAATCAGCACACAGGACACCAATTCTTTAGGAGACCTTTCTTGGGAATGAATGCCAGCACTGCCCTTCGACAGCTCAAAGGTCAAATGGCTTGGTTAAAAGACTCCAGAAAAACATCATATAAATCATGTCCAATCACATTCCAAAAGCTTTTAAAAAACTCATCACGCCTGAAGATTTTCCGCTGTTCAGCTCTTGCACAGCACCTGATAGCTCAGACAAATCCCTCCAAGTCCATCTCTTCTTCTTTAGACAACTGTGGAAGATCTAGAAGACGTTCTTCAACTGCTGCTTCATCTTCTGACTGATAAAGTTTCTCATAAAAGTAATAGCAGAAGTATTTCAGCTCTTTTGACTTCTCCAGCTGAAGAGAAGGCAGTTGCACTTCATGTATCTTGTTCTAACTAAAGTCTTTCTTTTGTTCTTCCAATAACTCCTTCAGTAGATTCTTGTTTTCTCTGATGACATCACCTCCACACCGGAGACTCTGTTATTACTATCATCTTCATTTTTATATTCTTCTTATTATTTGCTGTGTATTGCTGACAAAAAGCCTTTATCTGTGCTTTCCCCAGATCCCACCATTGATTTAAAGATGTATAACCACCTCTCTCCTCTCTCCAAGACTTCCAAACAAGACCAAAGGAGTGCACAAAGATGTGATCATGAAGCAATGCATTATTAAAGTGCCAGTGTGACTTATAGGATTTAGGAGATAGAACAGACATAGACAGAAATATAATGACAATCTGACATAGATGTAGGAGAGATACAACTACTAAAAAAATCTTCCTTTATTTCAGTGAATTAATTTTCTACAAGATGATGTCCGTTCATTAAAGATTTAAAGACATCTACTGAACCACAATGAGGCTCTTCAAGCTTCCTATCTACATTATAATTCACAGTTCAATTAAAATCACCACCTATCACAAAAATCTTATCATTTGAACACATAAAAGACTCCTCAGAGAGCTTCAGAAAAAAAATCACCACGTTCACTTCCTTCATTAAAAGCACAGAGGTTTTAAAAAGACAAGCTATTATTATCTATTGTTATATCAGCTCGAAGAAGAAAACTGGGTTATCTTTCACACAATTTGGAAATAAAAACTCTCATGACTAAGACTGATACTGCCCTCCCATTCGTTTATCCAATCCGTAAACTAGCTCTTTTCTGTACATCCATTTATATCCAAGGATCCGATGTTAAAGGATGTCATCAGGATGAAAAAAGAGAAATGAAGTAAATCCCAAAGTAGATGTGATTTCCACTGCATAGTAAATCTTCAAGAACTTTTCTTGATTCTTTTTCTAACAGCACTTACGAACTTCTTTAAGCTGATCTAATTCCTCAAGGGTCTCTTTCTTCATAGCAATCACAGAGGAATCAATAAACACTCTTAGATCTGGTAAGAACATTCATTCTGTGGTTTTCCTGGCATTATAGAAGTCATTTAGCCGTTCCACGCTATAGTACCGAAGCCTCTAAAATCTCCCAACAGTGCTTTCCTGAGAAATCAACCGATTCATCAGTGATTCCTTCTGAACACTCACTATCGTAACCTGTGATCTAGAACTAGATCTAGAACTCTCACTTTAAGCCCATCTTGTTCTCCAGATTGCTCTGATTCCTCATTCATTCCACTCGGTGTAGTATCAAGCAGTCGCATCCGTCTCTGCGTTCTCAGCAAATCAGCTGCAGGGCTTCCACGCGATTGTACATACAACGATATACAACGATTGCTTTATTCATTCTGGAAGCAGACATTACATTTTGTGCCATCTCTCACTCAATAGTGACCGAAAACCTCTCAATGCCACTCGAACACCTTCTCCTTTAACTAACAGCAATATTCAAATTAGGGATTAAAATGAAATAGGAATGAAAATCTTAGAAAACTCACTCAGTACCTCCACACACTCCTCACAGTCACGCACACACACACACACACACACACACACACACACACACAGACCAGGGTTTAGCTAATCTTTCCATCCGAGTTTTCAGTCTGTACAGATTTGGTGAAAAAAAAAAAATCAGGTAAAACAATCACTCATGTCCACACTGATATGTTTTCTTTGAAAACGCATCTTTTTCTCTCCGTTTTGGCCAACAGTCCACACTGAGACGGCGTTTGTGTCAAGGAAAACTGAGCTTTTTGAAAACGCTCTCCAAAGTTGCTAAATTTGAAAACGTGTGGACAGTGAAAACGGAGGTCATTTCAGCGCGGATGATCAACTCTTCAGAAACGCGTGAAAACGATAGTGTGCACGCGGAGCGTTTTTAGATGAAAAATGCAGTTTTCAAATTTATCCGGATTAGTGTAGACGTAGCCTTAGATCAGCAGTTCTCAATCCCCCCCGATGATCAGCTCATTAGAAGAGCTCCGTGCATGAGCTGTGTTCCAATCGACACAGTCCCTACACAGTGTCTGTTAGAGTTTACTTCCCTTCGGAACATCGATTCACGGATTTGCACTGTAAATTAGTGAATACAATTTAAATGATGTCTTGCACACTTAAAAGCACTTTGAATGAAATGTATAAATTCACTTCGAACTGGAATCATGGCCGAATATTCGGTGATGTTCACTTCGCAGTGCGCATGCGTTCGAACAGAACAAATGACAAGAGAAACATACAAAATGTGCAGAGCGGGGGTACGCGAGGATTGAGAACCACTGTTCAATGCGCAAATCTCGCGGGAACGGGCGGTTTGAACTTTGCCGTGGGCGGGAATGGGTGTTCATTGATATCCGGCACATCCATTATACAAACAACAAATTCGACCTAGTTTCCAGGGTGTTGTTCGCGGCTCCCTTTGAGAGTGGTGTATCAAAGACGGGGGAGAATATCAGGAGCCTGTTATTCCAGAAACTCTGTGAATCTGGAATAGATGCGTCACTTATATCTGACCGTGTTGTGTCACTGACCGTGGAGCCAACATAGTCTCTGCCCTGCGTGGATACACCAGGCTGAACTGCATCGCGCACATCCTGAACATCACACCATCAAGCCCATTTGCACCAGACGGGTTGGCTGAAAGTACTGAGCTGTCTGAACTTTTGACCAGTGCAAAAAAACTGGTGAAATATTTTCCCAGTGCTATCAGAGCTGGCACGTTTCATCTTTAGTATCCCCGCATCCAGAGCGGGCCTTTAGTGTCTGGGGGCGCATCGTGGAAGAGAGACGCGCGGGATTGGGAGCGCAGTCGATCAGCAACATTCTCTTCCTCCACAGCAATATTGCTAAGTGATTCATTTTCTAAATTCATTCGTTACGGTTCTTTATTTTATGTTATTTATTAGTATTGTTTTTGAGCACAGCCTCTCGTTGCCATTTGTTAATTACAGTAGGTCAAGAGTGATGCCAGTGTTATCGAGCAGGCTGCCTCCGAAGGTTCTTTATTCAGACAGAATACCTGTGACATCTGGCTTTGGTTAATAATTGCAAAACTGCTGTTCTTATGTAGGTTTTTAATGCTTTGTTTTTTTTTGCAAAGCAGTCTATTTTTATGTGCCGTGTGATGCTGCTACGTTTTTGATAAAAATGAATTTATATTTGAATGTATTGTGTGTTTTATCTTTCTGTGTTCTCATAGGCTAGCTGCTTTCAGACATGCTTTCTGCACAATTACACCAGGACCAATCAAGCCTGCGCAATACTTCAACAGCCAAACTCAAAGCCCAGGCTATATTCATCCTCCCTACCAGTGCGTCAGAATACACGCAGGTCAGGAAAGAAACAAACAGCAATCTCTTTAATAATAGCAATACGGTTTCTTTTCCCTGCGGGACGGGAGAAGACACAAAATCAATGCATCTCTATTATCATGCGGGAATGAATTCTCAGAGTTTTGCGGGAGTGGACAGGAGTGTAACACACACATTGCGGGAGCGGGCAGTAAAGGTCAGAAATTCGGCGGGAGCGGGATGAAGACAGTCCCGCGCAGGCTCTAAACCACTGTTCTATTCGAAGGTATGCGCACTGCGAAGTGGACATCAGTCCGTCTGTTAGGTCTGCAAGTGTGTGAGTGCTGCGAGTGTATGTTAGCTCTGCGAGTGTGTGTGTGTGTCAGCGCTGTCTTACAGCGAGAGCTCGGGGGTCTCTCCGTGTATCCTCTTCTCTCGGACTCTCTGGGCTCGGCGTGTGGTTGGCAGACACTGAACCCTTGACAGGTGCCCTCACAGCAGGAAGAGCTTTACTTTTACCTGCACACAACACACACTGATCAACACACTCCTCACAGCTTCACTAGATGTGGAGATGGACTTAAATGAAGACTGAAGTGATGTCTGTGAATACTGGTTGTTGAAACTAAAGCTGACCGTGAACCAATCTGATGTAATAAATAAATATCTTTTGGTAAAATCATTCATTAACAGCTCTGAACTGCTGATGAGCCTAAACTGACCCCTATGTATATAACAAACCATATCATGGTCTTAATATGAAAACTGCATTCATACGAATTTTCTCATTTTTTACCCCGTTTAAGATGTATATTATTTTGAACATGTCAGCAAATGAAGGAAAAAGACCATGTTAATAGCAGTTCTTCAGTAAATTACCGTACAGAACGATATTCACCCAGCAGATGCGTTCATCCATTAGAACATACCAATCAGGTGCTTTGATATTCCTCTTTCTACAACATACTGGGAGTCATTCTGCAGCTACGTCAGACTTTTTGACATACTTTGACTCACAAAGTCACGTATAATCAATCTTATGTGCATTAGTGGATGTTAAGCAGACAGTTACACAGATACTCAGAGACTCTCTCACATGATGGTGTGGCTGTAGCTGGACTCCTGACGACTGCAGGCTCCGGCTCCTTCGGCTTCTGCTCTTTAGCGTCTGTCGTACCGTTGGTCTGTGGAGAGCAGAAAGACACGAGGCATGAGGGCCAGCACACATCTGCAGGACTTCAGAACACTGCTTCCTGCTGCTCACAAACAGGAATGTCCAGGAAGAGTTCATTATCTGCATGCATTTAATTCAAATGTTCAGGTGATTTTACTCTAAAGACGGCCGTCACATAGCAAACACAACAGTTAAGATCCGCAGCTGGGAGAAAACCAGATGTTTACTCTTCCTGCAGCTGTACATTCAGTCTTAAAGTGCCAGTAGCCTGATGTAGCTCAAATTAAAATCTCAACCCTGGTCAAACCGGCCTGTCTGAACCCTTCTAGTGACCCCGAACCACTTGATTTACTGGTTCAGTTTGGAGTAGTGTTGGGTTCGAGTCACCTAATTTGAGTCCGAGCCGAGTCCAAGTCTTTGACCAGTCGAGTCCGAGACAAGTCCGAGTCCAACATGGGCCGAGTTGTACTCAAGTCCGAGTCCCAAAAGGTCAAGTCCGAGTCCAGTGAAACATGTTTTATAACGAATTTCGGGAGAACCTTGTATGAATGATTAACCAGCTTCCACCTATCTCCCTATTACCTATTCCTATCAGAGCTAAAGCTTCCCCTTTAAATATCTCCAACTTCCTCTCCCTCGCATCTTTGTTCTTTGCATCCCTCTGTAGCCCCTTACATCTCTCAAACCGGGAACCGGATGTCGGATGTCTCCCGGTCAGAGGAGAACCGGCCCTTGCTAAGCCAGCTTCCTCCCAAGGTTTTTTCTCTCCCACACAGAGCTTTGGTTCTTTGCTATTGGTTATATAATGAGGAAAACTACATGAAAAAATTCACGAAACTACAATTTGTCAGTATCTTAGCCTTTTCTAGCGGTAAAAATGTAAACAAGGTTATTTAAATTTAAATGCAATGAAAGCCATTTTGATTTTGGATTTTAAGGCTTTTGGGTGCCTGCCTATAGATGAGCCACACCTGCACGTAATTATATTCACATATTTACCGTGGTATGGTAAAGCTGTAATAATAAAGCTGTAACATAGACATATGTTAGAAACAGCTGCACTTTAATTTCTTAATGTGAATAAAATGTTCTCAAACTCACTGAAGGCAAGTAAACAGTCTAATTATTAATTACAAGCAAAACAATAAATAAATATATCAATCAAAAATACCAGTTGAATTATTCAGGTTTTTATGGGTCTATATAAAAACATCCTACAAGCATTTAATTAGGGGTTAATTTGGATTTATATGCGGGACACTGGTTTGAGACATTCGAGCGGTGCACATACAATACGCATGCAAAGCACACAAAATCTTGCATCAATTGGCTCTGCTATGAACAAATGCTGGCAGTGTACAAATCTACATCTGTGCAGAATTAAAAAAATCAAATCTAAAAAAAATTAGTTTAAAGATAAAAATGAATAGCCTACTATATGAGCAGGGTAGTACAGTGTCTATGGTAACGGATTAAACCATAAAGCGACTATAAAAACATGATTAAGAGATGAGTCAGATGTATATACTGTTATAATATTTTAACTTTGGGTCATATGGGTGAGAGAGGTTTATTAAATATTGAATATCGAGTCAGTGACGTTTCCTTAAACACTCCCTGGACTCGGTTTGGACTCGAAACATCTTTAGAGTCCAAAAGGTTTGAGTCCGAGTAAAAATGCATCTTTTAAAAACTGTACTCGAGTCTGAGTCCCCCAACTCTAGTTTGGAGTACATCACTGAAGGACACAAGTGAATATACGCACAGTTTAGTTCCACACGAGAGCCTCATTCAGCAACGTTAACACTTCTATCGTAGCATTTCACTGTCTGTCCCGCAGAGCTCGCACACAACACCAAAGCTCACGCGAACAGAGTGACGAGGCAGAGAGAACCGACCATCTAAAGCTTCTCAACTGGCTCGGCCTTAGCACCCACAGTGTCCCACGATCATCAATCACACTATATATTAGTCAGAAAATAAAAACAAAGCTAACTGCAAAGCTAACAGCTTTCTTTTTATTTTATATTTTGATGTGTGATGGATGTACTTATACTGTACTATATCTTCTAATGTCATGTTTATATTGTCACTATTTTATTGGTTGTGTGCTGTAAGGTGTTCAGAAAGGCGCCTTTAACTAAAATGCATTATTATTATTTAATTATTGCACACAATGAGCACGGCATAACATCTGGCAGGACAGGATAGTTCACTTGTCTGAAGTCACGGACTATAAAGAATCTGACCGGAGCGCAGACACCGAGTCAGGACAGCTCGCTTCTACTCACACTCCTACCACAGAGGAACGCCTTTCATGCACGACTTTAAAATAAAAGTCTCACACAAGAAAAGATGTAGAATCACAGTCTTCCAAAATAAACACATCACGTAAGGTCTCTCTAAATTAGTATGCTATAATGTTAATAAACACACATTAGAATAGTCTACATATAAATACAGAAGTATTTTTGAGGAAATACATTCACTTTATCTAGTGTACATTACGAGGTTTTAATCAGTGATCTCGTTTATATGAATGTGTTCTAATAAAACGAACTAAGAGAAAAAAAACAAGAGCTGTTTATTCGGTTCTCAATTATTATTATTAGAACTAGATCAATCTTTTTTATTATCAAAAACACAACAAATAGTACTGATGAGAGTATGGATGGTATGGTGAGTGGTCTCAATTAAAGAAGTAACGCTAGCATCGCTATATTTCCCTCAGACTCCCTGATGATCATATACTCTGAGTGAAGTGCAGGAGGGTGAGACTCACAGTGTTGCATTGTGGGATCACAGAATCACACGCAGGAGTCTCAGACAGACTGCTGGAGGTGGAGGCCTGCTCCTCCATCTCCGTCACCCTGTGTGCCATCTCCAGATCATACTCCTCCTTCGACCTCCTGCAGAGACACAGACAGCACAGCTGACGCCGCTTCAGTCACAGGTGTCCCTAAACACCGGATCAAACACCTACAGCAGAAACTTCACAGCTACACTTCATTGCAGTCATTTCATTACGGAGCAACATTAATGAACTCCAGGCACTTACTATACGCTTAGGGTTACTTAATTGCTATTATATTAGTAAGCAGAAATTCCCCAACATCACATAACCTGTTACACAGAGATATAATCACACCGGTGAGAGAGTGAATATGGAAATAAATGTGTGTGTGAAATATACAGTAGATCGTACAGTACTGCGTCTTTGATCACGAGCTGCTGCTTCTGCAAACTAGTGAGCCGATCTCTAGCTAGTGACGTCTGGGAGAGCTCAGCAGAAGCACTGCACAGACGACTAAAATCCCCTGAACAGAACAGAGTTAGTGCATATTTAGATTTGAAAGCGCTTCAGGACCAGAGCGGTCCTCAGAAAGCCCGCTGGTTTAGAATGAGCAGTCGACTGCGATCAGCAGGTCTGGATTCAAACATTGTCCTGAGCAATGTGATCTGTAGCTAACCCTGATCTCTTAATGGCATTCATTAACGTTAGCATCTTAATTACTAGAAACAGAAAGTTCAGGACAGCTGATGTGAAGCGGGCCGGCGGCTCTGGGACAGTAACCCAGCACGCTAAGAATATCACACCGTTCTTTTTCGGTGGGACGTTAAGCTGCTTAACTCTCAGTGGTCTCGCAGTGGCTTTATATACTTGGCTTAATGTGAACGCTATCAATCCTTTTACAAGTCCAAGTAACCTCGCGGTAAGGACGTCACTAACTGGGACGCATGTCAACTCATGAAAATCATGTCAGCTTTTTATTGTGCAAAGATGTTTTAAAGCGGTAGACTTCTCGAGGTTTTGTAACACGGCAGTCCTGGAGCTCATCTGAGCCCTGGATCACACTCTGCCAAAACTAACGCCACGTTTATGAATAGCTGTCCAGCGCAGGAGACTGATGTCTGATGAGAGACCCGGCACTCGGGAAACCTGCTGGTTATATAAGCACCACGTCTGAGGTCAGCGCAGCTAATGAGCTGAAATGACCTGAGAACCTCCTGAAGAATCTTCATCTCCTGCTGCTCGAGCTCATTCACCACGTCCACACCGTCGGTCAGACACTCGGGCAGCCCTCCTGAAACACACACACACAGCGGCCAGCAGGGATATTAGTAGCAAGAGACAACAATACACCGTATGGGTCACAATTAACTTTTTTTTATGACAAAAATCATTAGAATATTAAGTAAGGATCATATTCCATAAAGATATTTAGTCAGTTTTGTCAATTCTAACCCTACCTTAAATATATTAAAACTTTTGCTAAGACTTGAACAGCTTTAAAGCTGATTTTCTCAATATTGTTTTGCTCCCTCAGCTTCAGATTTTCTAATAGTTACCTCCTAACAAACCAGACATCACTGCTTACTGACTCAGATCTTAACAGACTCCAAACTTCTGAGTATACATCACACAATTCTGACTTTTCACAGAATTTAAATTTAAAAAGCTGATATTGATTTATTTTTAATGTATTTATTGAATGGCAGAAGAGTTTTCATCATCTGCTGAGGCGTAGAGTACCGTTTCTCTCTTTGATGACGTGCAGAGCCTGCAGCTGAAGCTCCATGTTCTTCTGGACCATCAGAGAGCGAAACATCTGAAAATCATCTGAGGCAAGAACTGGCTGGAAAACCGCCTGATCGAGCAAGAACACACAGTCACACAACCCATGATGAGAAGCACACACACACACACAGCTACGTTACAGTCAATCTAACTCTGATGATCATCTTCTCACTGAAAATCAATCTAGCACAGCTACAAATAAAACGCTCTATTTGAGCTGAAAAATAAGAATATACGGAGGAATAACTGCAATCAAATTAATGCTTACACACTCATTAACAGAGGAAAGACCAACGGAAACATAAATAATACGATTAGTTTCATTCTCAGTCTATGATGTGAAGTAAAGAGGGAAGAGGTGAAGGGAGGCTGCTTGCTGAATACTTCGAGTAAATGATGATGTTTTACTGAAGTAAAGGATGGGTCCTGGGCCTGTTCCATAAAACAAGTTTACCAAATAAGCCAGGCTTATGGCAGATAGTCGGACTTATTTTAATACAAATTAACTGGCAATAAGTCAGACTAACTGAAATAAGCCTGGCTTATACTCTAATCTTGCTTTATGGAACAGGCCCCAGGGCGAGTGTTCGTCGGAGCTCAAACCCTGGGTGTCTGTGCTTGTAAACACAGTAACTAGGCCTCAGTGTGGTGTCTTCAGCCGGTCAGGGCCGCTTGTTTCCAGCCTGGGTCAATCTCACGGGTGAACCGGACGGCGCTCTGCCTCACTAACCCAGTTAACTAATCTCCGTCGACTGCTTTAACCTGCATGTGTCACACAGCTCAAGCTCCACCAACACTTGAGCTCTGTGTGAAGCTGAACCAATTCAGCCCCAAACCCACAGGAAGCATCCAGCCAACCTCAGCGTCATTGTGCTGCTGGATGATGGAAACTGGGATTTGTATTCAAATCATTGTACGTGTATTAATGCACTAATATGTAGTGTGATTTTCTTTTAACCGAGTACTGCTCTTTATTAAGCACGTCACACATCCTGAAGCGCTGCGGCTAAAGCCTGAAAACACTGCACAAATCTCTTCTGATTTACTGACACGTCTTTCTTTCAAGGGGGTTACCAGCGGGTGTGTTTGGGGTTAGGAGCTGGCTAGCACAATAATGAACTATATAGACTACAGTTAAACAACTACATCTTTCCTTTAAAAATAACCAGATACAGAATTAAAGAGCAAGTGCTGTCAAACTGTATGAGACACCAGCACACAGACCACATATCCCTGAGAGCACATGTAAGATGTGTATTTGCTGTCTGCATCGATTGCTCATCTGCCACACGTCTATAGGATGCTTCCTATCAAATACCACCAACACCTTTATTAGATGTCTTTAAGATGTTTATTAATGTTTAGGATGTCGTCTTGCAAACATATCTATGCTATCTGGGAAAAAGAAACACTAAGGTCAGTGAAACGAGAAGCGTTGGTGAAACGGCAGGAAAACCCTTCTCCCTGAACACAGAGAAAACAACACGCGCAGCACGAGAGAAAAGCCCAGCGGCGCTGCATCCCATCCGCCGCTGAACAGCACAATAGTGTGTGCCGTCTGTGATTGGACGAGCCTCTTACCTGTAGAGTCTTTGTCTTGCTGAAAGAGGAGCAGGCGTGTAGAAACTGCTGCTCGCTGATGCCCACCTCCTGCATGTAGTTCTCCAGCAGCCGCTCCACCTCCAATCAATCACAACACATCAGAACACAGCACTCACTCACAGCCTACATCCAGAGCTTCAGACAGCCTCTCACCAGCTGCTTGTACTGCTGATGGATCTCCGTGTACGTCAGCTTGTTCTCGTCCTCGTCATCAAACACTGCAAACACAGCAAGCCGTTTAGCCTACAATATTCCCAGTGCTACTTGCTGTAACTGCATTTTTATTACAACTCAATTGAAGACCACGTGCTCCATAAGCAAACTATTACTAGTACGAATTCCAGAGCTCTCTAAATTCTTACTAGTAGCAGTTCCTGTTGACCTATCGGTAACCCCCGACCCCCCATAGTTACTGTTGCTTCCTCCGACAAACAAACAAACAGAGTTGCTCAAACCTTGGCCCACGATGTTTCTGCACAAGTTTGGACACCGAAGGCCAGCAAATTGGAATGAAATACTCGATGGAGATATTTATATTTGAAATAAATACAGATAATTTGAAGCAACGGTTTCCAGATCACCACGATCACAGATGACATCATCCGGAATCAACACTGCTGATGTATCGTAGGACACGATAAAATGAATGTACATTAAACCAGTTTAATAGGAAGAGACAGTGTAGACCGTGCTTTTGACCTACACTGAACAAGACAGCATGGTCTCACTAGCATTAACGCCCTGCGCACTGGAGCAGTGGGGGAACGGTGCCTTGCTCAAGGGTCTCAGCTCAGTCGTGGTATTGAAGGTAGAGAGAGTGCTGGACATTCACTCCCACCGCCTACAATCCCTGCCGGACCTGGGACTCGATCCCGTGACCTTTGGGTTACAGGTCCGACTCTCTATCCATTATTATAACCGTATTTGCTTACAGCTCAGGATAAATAAATACTGTCCAGCATAAAGGCCTGTACACACCAGGACGAATATCGCACGTGCATTTGGTTAGCGTTTTTCGTGATGTTTTTCGCCAGGATACCCATGCGATTTTCACTGGCGAATTCGCTCCCATGGCACTTAATAAACAACAGAAATACCTCTGTACACAGGGTGGCGCTGTGCTTCTGACATTTGCTTGTCGCACAGAAGAAGA
>JAUMHP010000063.1:144932-168664 GCA_032361065.1 Enteromius trimaculatus
TATCCAAGATTTTATTATTATTGTTTAGGACATTAAACATCTATAGATATATATTTATAAAATAGATTTGTGAACAGGGTATCAATACTTACCATGTTAAGACTCACAGGATTCATCATTCACTCATATTTCTTTAATATTGTGATGTTTTATATTATACATATATATATATATATATATATATATATAAAGTCTGTCAATGGGGTGCCTGTCATATTCAAACCGTTTCAGTCGATTTCAAGCATTTTAGTCAGGAATTATAGTTTGGTAAAAACCAAACTTGTAAATGTGTTCAGGTTTATGCCACAATACAATTTAAACCAAAGCAAAAAATAAAGAAACACTTACTCATTATACCGATCAGCTCCGTGGGTCAGCTTGCACAATGCATCTGTTATTCTTTTCATGACATCTTCCTGAATCGAGCCACGCGTCAAATCTTCTTTGTCTGAAGTAAAGCAAACCTGATTTCTCACAGCGCGTCTTCTTCCGAAATGCAACGCAGCCGAAGTGAACTTGAAGAAATGTTTTCAAGCAGAGCTTGCGCTGCTGTTGTTGGGCATGTACATGTCGCGCGCATCGCACATGGATGATTGTAATAACAATAACACATGTCAATGGGCGCGGTCAAATTACTTATAATGAGCTCAAACAAAGAAAACAAATATGGTGTTGTTTTCACACTGATAACTTCATAATAGAATATTTGTTTTCGCCATGACTTCATTTTAGAGTAGACATATACAGCTTTCAGTACATATAACTCTCATGTCTGTGAGTCACGTTTTCGCTGAGTATTCAGTTTATTCAGTTTATTTTATTGACGTGTTTTAATCTGAACATCACGGAGACAGAGACAGCAGAGAACGCACCCTGTTCAGTTTCTTTATTTACCAAAAGCAGAATGTTTTGTTGATATTGTGAGTGTATACAAATAAAAATAGACCCTTTACAAATTTAAATGCTGTATTAATCTTAAATGTGCGAACATATATGACAGAGCAGTTTCAGTTCTGAAAAAAAAAGCCACGCGCTCCTGCCATTCCATCCGTAGAACTACTGGTGCTTGGGGCTTGTATCTGGTGTTGGTGATTACTCTCAGGTGTTTCTAAGTGAACGAGGCTGTGCTGGGATCAGTGATTGCTGATGGCTCAGCTGACTGTGAGGAGCGTGACATCACGCCCCCCCCCTCCAGAAAGGTGCATCCTCGCACCGTAACAGGATGAATACAATAGCAAGGGAGGAGTGGGTGGGCACTCTGGAGGTTAGATAGCCACCAGTGGTCGTGGTGGGTCAGAAGCTGGCTGTGGTCATGGTGGATCAGGATCTGGCTGGGACCATAGCTCACACAGACGTTCTTGCAGCGCAGGTTCAGGAAAAGACTCTGGAGGGCGCTCATGCAGGTTCAGGGAGACGCTCGTGCAGTGCAGTTCAGGGAGGCGCTGGAACAGGGTTTGAGATTGGCACTCCCGGCCATAATCTAGGGGCTGGAATAAGGATTGGCACTCCTGGCCATAATTCAGGGACTGGAATCGGGAATGGCTCTCCTTGACGTAAACTATGAACTGGATTCAGGAACGGCTCTCCCGGACGTAATTCAGGTACTGGACTCAGTATCGGCTCTCCTGGCCGAGACTCTGGATCTGGGATTGGAATTGGCCCTTCACGGCCGTAAACTACAAATTGGATTCGGGAACGACTCTCCTTGATGTAAACTATGAACTGGATTCGGGAACGGCTCTACTGGCTGCGATTTAGGAACTGAATCTGGGATCGGCTCTACTAGCAGTAAACTATGAACTGGATTTGTGAACGGCTCTACTGGCTGTGACTCAGGAACTGGATCTGGGATCGGCTCTATAGGCCGGGACTCAGGAGCTGGATCTAAGATCTTCTCTACACCTGTTTGGCTAAATCCTTGTCTATGCCCAGCCAGAACAGAATCTGCATGGTTTATTCACTCCAGGACACCTGATGATAAATTTCCATGAACTCCTCGACATACTCAGCAATGGGACGGCCATCCTGGGAACGGGTTTCAAGAGGTATGATCTCCATTTCCGCTGACTTCTTTTCCGTTCGGTTATGGGCTGAGCTTCTGTCACGCTCAGACTCAAACTCAGAAGACAGGAATTAATTGAACACAGGATTTATTGAACAGAACTTAGTAGGCACATAAAGCATAACACCGTGAAAAACTGAAACAAATAAATAACATACAGATACATAATGCATGAGTGTGTTTCTGTTTCTTACTGAACCAACATCATCAGCGTGTGAATTCTATATTAACATGTCTAGCTAGATCATGTGACACATTCAACTAACGTTTCACATTTCACCTGTAGGTGTCACTATTAACCAAGTTTTATAAGACTCAAATATAATTTCAAAGTAAACATTGACAATACAATGTACACCGTTTGTGTACCAAATACCTTTTTTCAAAATAAATGACTGAAATACTTAAAGGAAAATACAACAATTTCTTTGACAGCTACAACCAGCATATCCATACTGTTCAAAATGGAGCTGGTGAAACTGTTTCACCAGCATGAGCTTTGTAGTTTTTCTCAGTCCATATCCTGATCAGATGGTGGATCTGCACCAAAAGATGATGTCTACTGCCCTGACCGTCAGCGGAGACCAGAACACCGAGATGAGCCCCAGAGACAGATCATGGGAATCAGACACACACACACATCACTCTCTCTCTCTCTCTTTCTTTCACTTCCGGTGTGATTGTTGGGAGTGAACGGAGTGTGGTGAGGGTGAGTGTCTCCAGTGGTCTCCATGGCTGGAACAGGGCAGTTGGTCGACTCAGTGGCCTCCATAGCTGTGACAGGGCAGGGCAAGAGGCTAATGGCGGCCCCTATGGCTGAAACAGGGCAGAATGAGGGTTCAACGGCCTCCGTTTCAGGGCACGATGTCAACTGAGTAGCTTCTATAGCTGTAGCAAGGCAGAACGAGAGGCTAATGGCAGGCTGTATGGCTGAAACAGGGCGGTATGAAAGTTCAGTGATTATTGTGGCCATGACTGGAAATAAGATCTCATGGGCAACTTCCATAGCCGTAGCAGGGTTGGACGATGGTTCAGTGAAGACCCCTCTGGCGGAGACAGAGCTGAACACTGGAAACAGGATTCTCTAGACTTGGGAATGGCTCTCCTAGCCGTGCATCGAGTGCAGGGCTTCAGGATGGCTCTTCTGGCCCTAATTTAGGAATGGAACTCAGGACCAGCTCTCCTGGCCGTGACTGATTAACTGATTTATTTATGGAGTGAAAGGATTTTTAAGCTAAAATATATTATTAATGAATCAGGATATCATTTGAAAAGACCTGAACAAATTGCTTCCCTTTTAGGGGTTCGTTCAGTGCTTTTTGCTAAGAAGTATCTTGATAAATTAAATATGGTTTCAACTGATGAAAAGAAGACTGGAGAATAGAGAAGAAGAGGAGATTGGTGCAGGGACTTTAGTCCCTAATGACAAAGATTTTCCCAGAGATTGAGATTCTCCCCACTATTGATGGGGACTGTTTCACTTGCCCTCTGTTATGTAATAAAATGAATGGATATATTGATTTTGTACAGTGGAAGGAAAAATGCTGTATAAATGTATTGTAAAAGTTATTCATGAACACAAAGGAAGTTTGAAAACAGACACAGTATGGAGAGAACAGTTAGGAATTAACAATGAAATTAAATCTGTCTGCAGAGAAATTTAAAAACCACCACTAACAAAAAACAATGGTGAATTGTACATGGAATGCCTTCGCATCCGTTTTAAACCCCAAATACAAATGTCCTTTTTGTCTGGAGGGAAACCATATTTCATTGTTTTCTGGACTGTAAACAACTTAACCCTCTTTTTGAACTGTTAAAAGTTCTTTTTGATTATTTTAATATTTGTTTTTGTAATGTTCTGTCTGTCTTGGTCTCCCCCGTCCTTTGTAAATTTGGTTCAGTCCTGTCCTTTTGGTTTTTCGCTGTCATTCTGTTGTCATTAGTTGATCGTGTACACCAGTCTTTTTCCAGCTGCCCTCACTTTGTAGTATTAGTTTCTCTGTATTTAAGCCCTGTGTTTTTTCACTTCAAGTTAGTCTGTATTAATGTTACATGTTGTGCTGAAGTCTCTTTGCTTTTTGCTGTCCTTTGTTTTTCTTGTTTTGCTTAAATGTTCTCTGAATTTCAGTCGTGCCTCCGAGTCCTGCCAGCCCGGTCCAAGGAAGCGATAGCGTGAGTTTGTTCAGCCGGTTGGTGACAGAAAGACATAAGTCAAAATGTCACGTTATTAATTTTATGGTGGGACAAGCAAAATATGCTATTTATATTACTAGGAGAAATAAGACGGAGAAGTCAGGACGAGATGTTTTTTTAGAAATTTGGTAAAAGCGAGAATCCTTATTGATTTTAATTTTCATAGATTGAGTATGATAAATGTTTTTGAAATTCAGTGGTGTAGCATTTTATGCTCAGTTGTTGATGGAAAAATAGATTTTGTAAGAGACGATGTGAATGTAATTTATTTGTTGTATTTTAAGTGTTACAAAATGTTTAAAGGATAATAGTTTTCAATAAAGTGATTGTAAATATCAATATCTCACACACAATGAGTCTTTTATTCAATCTTTAAAAAATTTCTCCCAAGGTTTTTTTTTTCACACATGGAGTTTTGGTTCGTCTGGCTGGCGTAGTTGGGGACACTTAATTTCTAGCGATTATTGTCAATTTGATTACAAAGATCCTATTTACAATGAGCTGATCTAGACCATGACGTCTCTCCATTTAACAATGACCCTTTTGCTGAAAAGTGAGTATATCTTGTCATGATACATTACTGACACTATTCTCCTAATTGATGATAATGTTCAGTGTTTTGAGACCATCTGTATCGTTAAAAGCACTACATAAAGAAAAATGATTGATTGAGAACATAGTGTTTGCTTGCCTATTTCTCTTTTTTATACATTGTAAAATATTTACTTTAAAAAGCAAAAACAACAAGTTTAAAACGTTTATTGAACTTATGTACGTTTATTATTATTTTAACTTTTGTTCCCTCTGGTGAAAGTTTAGTTAAATTTTAATCGCTGAAGAGATATTAATGGTAAACTGGTAAAACATTTCAAAGGAGCAAAGGGATTGTCTCCTGATTTATAAGATTCATACATAAATCAGTTAAAAAGAGCTTGTGTATGTGTATTGGCATACTTTTAGATATTTTAGTTAAGTGTACTTCTGTATCTGCATCATGAGTTTTTCTCTCTAATTGTAATACAGCGTTTGGTAAAAATGGTTGAGTCCTCTAATATATATTGTCAGAAGTAGTGCATAGACTTATTCCATCTTCGTTGACTCATCAGCTTGGCTATTCCTCTCCTAACACGTGTTGAGACACAGTATGTTGTTCTATGCACCACCTGGTGGATACTGAGTGAACCACAATAAAGTATTTACATTTTAAGAAGTGCACCTCCTGGAGACCACTTGTCTGTTAGACTTACAGATTACACACTAGAAGTCCTTTACACAATCTGACCTGTGCTTAATATTGAACTGGAAATTAGGTGCTGGGCGTCCGGGTGCTTTCACCCCTGCCTCATGTAGTTCTAGAGTTGGTTTTCCTCCTTGGTGCGGTTCGTTTGGGCAGGTGTGGATGTAACAACCGCACCCGAGTGCACACCAAAAGTGGACCAAAAAAGTGTTCTCCTTGAAGAGGTGGTCTCGGTACGCTTTCAAATGAACACTGGAGCGGTTCGTTTGTGATGAGAACATGATCCGAACTCGAACAGACCCAACTGCAAAATGTACTGCACCTTTTTGGACTAATCCAGCAACCGTAGTCAGCTGCGCTGTGCATTATGGGATAAGGAGACGTATTTGTTGACAGTTACTGCTTTAGCAACATGGCCCCATGGCAGCTTGTGGACAAACTTGGAGTTGTGAGGAGGTGCGGAGCCTCCATACTAAATAGCGGCATGTTGTCTACCGGCTTATTGTCTCCTCGCTTTGTTTACTTCCGGGAGTTCCACTGGAATTTTCTCACACGTTAATTCTGACCAATTAAAAAGCAGTTTACGAAATACGTTTAATGGCACATCTGGCCAATGAGTGATGTAGACGCTGTCACATGATTGCATTTTGGTTCGTTTCAACTGGTTCGGATCAGAGCAATCAGTGTGGTGTGAAAAGGACCCAAAACTGCAGAAAAATGCTACAATGTATCATATGTTGCCCTTGGTCCGGACCAAATGAACCGAACCACAAATGTGAAAGCACCCTAAGCCTGGTTCTCCCAAGGTTTTTTCCCCATTCTCTCATGGATGGGGTTTTGGTTCTCCTCTGGCTTGCTTAGTTGGGGACACCTGATTTCCAGTGATTATCGTGGTCTTGACTACAGAGACCGTCTCTGCATTTGATAAATAAAGTTTAATTCTTGTCATTATACATTAGAAAAACAAAAAAACTTAACCCTATCCTTTTTTCCCTTTCTAGCCTGCACTTATCTAAACATTGCCTGCTATACGGTATAATGAGCACTTCCTAAGTTGTCTTTTGCCTCTTTCGGACTAATTGCTTGCTGTTTTCCCACCTGTGAGTCGCTTTGGATAAAAGCGTCTGCTAAATGAATAAATGTAAATAGTAAGTAATCCAGGTATTGCTCACATACTGTCTTATGAAGAAAAATAATATTTCTGATATACTACTCATCCATGCACTGTTTTTCTAAAAGGAGTCATACAAAGCCAATTTTCCACAAGATAATCTGATTCTTTAGGGTCTTAATGGAAAGTTTGTAATATATGATGGCTGTACGAACCCCAGCCACCCTATTCCATGTAAATCTGTGGTAATGTTTGATAAATGCACACTCACCACCTCCACGGAGCATCGGAGCGACTCTGTGCACAGGGCTTTGAGAGACCACAGGAAGTTCAACGTCAGTGGCTCAGTCTGCTCCCAACAGCTTATTAACAGGCGTACCTTGATGCTTTCTTTCAGAATCAAGGCTTCTCTGAGCATACTGTCAATGCGGGACCAGTACCTGTTAAAGTACATCGAGTAAACATGAGTAATGCGCAGCTGCTACTGTACTAATCAGAACTAATACATCTAGTAGCCAAGGTTTGGTTTGTTATCATGATCCCATTACAGCTGCTGGTTTAGATGTAGATCTAAGCTTCTTCCTTCCTGCAGGGACATTTAGCAGGTATTCTGACAAACATATTTGTTTATCACAATTTCTTTTTTATTTTGTATAATATGTTTTGCCAGTGACAGTCTCTTTTGGGTGCTTTTAAATATGTGTAATGAGCACATTTCTCTTGTTCGCTCTCTTTGACATCGAAGCTCAGGATTATTACTAGGAAAGGGTTTGAAACTGTCTGTCTTTGTGATGTCATCAGTCAGTGACATGACATCTACTGTTCACATAGATATATATACTGACTAGATGTCACCTCTGACACAGCTGTCCATAGGAACGATGCTTCAACGCGGCCGCCATCTTGTGTCGGGGGATGCGTCTACTCTGCATTAGTTAACATTGGCAGAGAACTATCAACGATTAAAAACACCTTCATTTGCTTAATTTTCAAACGATTTTCAAGCTGTTTGGTTAATTATAAATGTCAGACATATATTTATGATATAGATTATTAATTATTTTAGTTATAAGTAAAATAATTAAGTAAAATAATTCATTAATCTATGTTCTATCATAAATATGTGATATATCATATAATGTTACAATACAATACTCAGACACACCTACATAACTGATTAATTTTTTCTACAATGCACAAAACAAAAATCTTCAGGCCGTAAATGACTGCTGCCCAGTACGGAGCGGTCTTTTGGCTCAACCCCTCACTCCTGACGCCTCTCTGTTTATCCCTTGGGAATCTACAAAAAAAAAATCGAAAAGTCCATAGCATTTTTGTAGTGTACTTCAAGCCACGTGACAGCAGTGTAAATGGGCATTCATTCAGCAGGGAGGACGACAGCAATAACTAACCATAGCAATAAAAGCGTCCGCACTGACCACTGACAAGCAAAGTCTCTCCAGGTGTTAAATCATGTATGGCTAAAATGTGATGGGTTCTGATTGACTATTAGCTTCTAGTTTTTTATCGTTCTCAAATCGCTCTGGAAGTGACCCCAAGCGCTATCGTTCTTCATGTGGCTATAGTTTGTGTGTAACGTCGTCATTCACATTAACCTTTAACTTTACAAACTAACACTGACACAAACTTTAGGCAACTCTTCACCATCTTGCTATATTATATTCATCGTTGGTTTTCTTCAACTTACATTAACATAACTTAACGTTACCTAGCTCTATCTTTCATGGGATAACATTAACTTGGTGGTCATCACCATGAACAGTAACAGACATGAACTTGTCGAGCAAAATAACTTTACAGACTACAATGACACAACTGTGTGGACAAATTTCCAACATCATATTACATCGATGCACTTCCTTCAGATCCCCGGCACAAGATGGCGGCGATGTTGACGTATGCTTAGAGGCCCCAAGGCACATCTAGTCAGAATATATACACTCATTACGAGCCACTTTCAGATTAGCATGGTCCAGTTAGCCTATTGCTTGGTGCTGGTGCAAATATATCTCAGTCTTGTACTCTGATAGATCAGATACATCACAAGTATTATATGGTAATATTAATTTGAGATAGTTTGGTCATAACACCGGACCTGGGTTGACTGCGGTTGAGCATTGGTAGATAGTTGGTTATGGAGATGTAGATAAAGGTCTCTGCCTCTTGAATGACTCTGTTAATGGCTTCGAGGTCTTTAGTCCGTTTTTTTGTGCAGAAAGCATCTGGAGAACTCTACACACAATAAAAAAAAACTTCATTATTTAACAACATGTGTACCCAATGTAATCAGCTTTATCCATCCTATGAAATAACACATGCAGTGGTTAGAAAAGTCTCTAAATACATAAGAAAATGATGATTGAACTGTTTTCACTGCTGCTAAAACTGCACAGCTATAAAACTAGCACCAAACACGCATTACACGAGAGTTGCTGCTTCTATTCCCAGCAGTCCAGTACTGTACATGAGTGTGAGAGCGCCAGGGATTCGTCTCTCTCACAGTCAGGTATTTGATCAAGTGTGAAGCAGACAGCTCCAAAAGCTACAGTAATTGATAAACGACTCTTGTTCATTTTCTGTGAGGACTCCATTGATTGAAAAGGATATTAAATGCAATGCAACCTTTAATCAATGGAAACTTACCTGCTAATTTATAATAGCAAATATCTCTTTTATAAATCATGCTGCATTTCTAAGCCTGTCTCTCTGCTCTATTTATACTGTGCTGCCTATACAGACCGTATCCAAATTAGTGACATTAGTGATATTTGTTATGGCATTCAGACATTACAATGCACATGAAAACTTTAGTGAACTTTGTTACAGCGATTCTACAGAGCTAACACAAAATCGTTGATGGAGGCTGGTCCTTGTTTTTTCTCTGGTCTACAGTAACAAACATATTAAACATCATTAGAGTCAGACAAATCGAAAGAAGGATCATTTCCGTGCACCAGGACTTGTTTCTGCTTCCATTAGACTTCAGTTAGATGAAAAATCAACACTTCTATCTCAACTCACTGAAAAATATGCATTTGCTTTGGTGTCATTCAGATGCAGCTGAAGGCTTTCGTCTCTGTTATACAGAGCGTTCAGTTTCTTGGACCATACTGACGGCAAAAACTCTTTATACTGCAGTTGCCAGTAGAGGCTGAATATCTTGTGCAGGTCCAGCACCAGGCAGCTGCAGTTATAAATGATGATGCCAAACTCCTTCATCTGTGAAAATAACACATCACCAATAAAATAGAGCTAAACATGATGAAGAACATGCCATATCAAATACCTTCAACATATACATTAATAATCAAAGAAACTCAGTGGAATCAGTAAACAACTTTTTTTAAATTGGCATTTAACTACACAGTTGTTCCTTACTGTAGACAGTGACCTCCAATCCATGCCCGCACTTCCTATGTACATGTGTTTCCTGTCTACAACCCAGAAGGAGGAGTTGAGCTGACCTTTAATGAGGGCTGTCATGTTCAGGTAATGCACCTCTGCACCTGGCAGACAAACAAACAAACCAGTAAATGATGAATCACTGGTCCTTAAATCATTCAGACCAAGTGTTATCAACAGAAAATGTTAAAACATAAAAATATATAATAAGGCGGGTAGAGTACCCAAAAACTATACTCAAGTAAAAGTAAAAGTAATACTCAGAATAGTTACTTGAGTAAGAGTAAAAAGCATTGGATAAAGAAACTACTCAAGTAGTTTGTTAATAAAAAGCCTCTCCGAGGCGTGACGTCACTCCCACTGTGTCTGTGTGTGGCTTCAGCACATGACAAGTGTCACATAATCCTTCAGGTATCCTTCTAATGTGTTGATTTCCTATCAATGCTGTTCTTTCAAAACTTCAGTAACAGCTGATGAAAATTCTGATTTGCATCACTGAATTAAATTATGTTATAAAGTATATGAATTAACCTCTGACATGCTCACAATACCGCTACTAAACATCTGAACATAACTAAACGAATGCACATTTACGGACACTTCTTCTGTTTGTTCTGCAAAATATAAACAAGGGCATCATTCACTGCCCAGAGAAACGTAGATGGCTAATCCGGAATAAACGGAAACCTGTGTAGCATTAAGAAGAATAACGAGAGGAGCATCGCCCACATTAACAAAGTAAAAGTACAGTTTGTTCACTGAAAAAATACTTGAGTAAAAGTACCCATCTTTAAATATACTCTAAAAGTATTAGTTACCCAAAATATTTACTCAAGTAAAAGTAGCTACCTCTGCTGTATACACACACGCATGTGGCATCTTCTACCTTGACATGGCTTGATTCCGTCTACCATGCTTCACAATATTTTATTACAAATGCAAAATCCTGTACTCATTCCATTTCATCTGAGATGGTAGACTGGACATCATTAACTGTATGCAGAAAACAGCACTGGTAACGTTTTATCTGTACAGATAGCTGTAGGTAAACAGCTTATCTCTGTACTCTTCTTTGTCTTTGTTCTGGCTATTACCAGCTACGCTCTTCCGAGCTCTTCTTATTGTGCACCCTGGGCATGGAATAATTTGTGTCTATTTAAAGGTATCATAAAGAGAGCGGTACTGAAAGCTCATGCTTGTTTTTGTTGAGAGGATATGTTTAAATGTTGTAATGTGCTACTTTTCTTTTACTGTATGACTGACACCTTGTGCCAGGTCTCTCTTTTCTAAATCTCAACGAGACTTCCTGGTTAAATAAAGGTTAATTAAATAAATAAAAAATGGTGGTTTCCAGGATCTGAATGTCTTCACTGTCCCCGCCATCTCCAGTTCGTACAGCACAGTGAAAGGACATCTCTCATCCACTTCCTGCACATTTCACTGGGCATCCCGAGGCCAACAACAACTTTCACTTCTAAAAGAGCGGTTCAGGTGGCCTAACATGGAGAGAGATGTGCTAAGGTATGTGAGAAGGTGCTGGGAATGTGCAATATCAAAGAGTCCATGCCATCTTCACTCCGGAAAAATCCTTCCGCTTCCCGTGCCTATCTGCCCCTGGTCACACCAAGGAGATGATTTATCACGGATCTACCCCCTTTGGATGGAAACACAGGTATCCTGGTGATCGTGGATCGCTTCTCCGAGTTTTGGCGATTGATATTCCTCAAGGCTGTTCAATCAGGTGTTCCAGCTATATGGTCTTCCTGAAGATATAATTTCCGACAGAGGCCCACAATTCTTCTCCAGGGTATGGAAAGCATTCTATCGGCTCCTAAGTGTGACCTCACCTTCGGCTACCATCCCCAAGCCAATGGCCAAACCAAGCCGAAGATCCAAGAGGTGGGGCATTTTCTCCGTACCTTCTGTCACGGACACCAGGACACCTGGAACCAGTTTCTGGGCTGGGCTGAGTTTACCCAGAATTCTCTCCGACGGGCATCAACTGGATTAACACCTTTCCAGTGCGTACTTAGCTTCCAGCCCCCTCTATTCCCCTGGTCTGGAGAGCCTTCGGATGTCCCCGCAGTCGATTACTGGTTCCGGGTCTAGTGATAGAGTCTGGGACGAGGCTCAGCATCATCTCCAGCAGGCAGTGCGCAGACAGAAGACCGCCGCCGATCGGATGCTCCTACATACCAAGTCGGACAGAAGGTTTGGTTATCCACCTGGGATATTTGTGTGCGCCTGCCCAGCCGGAAGTTAAGTCCCAGGTTTGTTGGCCCCTTCACCATCACGGAGCAGATCATCCCGGTTACCTTCCGACTCTAACTCCCTCCACAGTACAGAATTAACCCCACATGTCATGTGTCCCTATTGAAACCTCACTATGACCCTGTTTCTGTTTCTACAGATGCTGGCATATTAAAATGTCTTGCAGGTTTGCTTAAGTCACTGATTAGAAAAGGAGAGTCCAGTCCTGTTCCTGCAGTCTTCAGGTTTGTCTGTAATTATAAAGTGCTACTAAAAAGATGAATTAGCTGGCTCAGGTAAGTTTGATCAGAGTTGGAGCTAAACTTTGCAGGATGGTAGATCTCCAGAAATCAATGGATTACACAAATCATAAAGTAACCGCTTATTAAAGTCATAAAATTCCTGTGCCTTTACTTCTTTACACTCTGTGCAAACAAAGAGAGTCTTACAAGATGGGTTTGTTAGACAGTGGATGCCAAATAATATCATATACGTACCACTCTGAGTGAGAGCCTTGAGCTCTGTCGAATTAGTCAGTCCACTGACCACCTTCAAACTGACTGACCGAGATTGTAGACTCATTAACTGATGGAGTAAATTCTGACCCTAAGGATGACAGAAGAAACAATGAAATGAGATGAATCTAACTCTCTTTAAAAGAAACTCTCATGTATGTAGTCAGCAGGGTGCTGGATGTTGGGTGTTACCTGTTTGGCCTGAGGAGGTTTTAACTCATAACCGGTAGAGTTCAGTGCCCACCATGGTGACACGATCTCAACAGATCGATGTGCTTGATCCAGAAGCTCACGGAGACCAGCGGCCAGTGAAACTGTGTCCTTATAAGGGATAGACAGACCTTCTGGAATATTCTCAACAAGCACAACACTGTGAACACAAAAGAATCATATTTCAATGCAGGCAGGATTCAATGAGAGCAGATATTACATGGGTAATAATGTGCAATGATTTGAATAGGGTTATCTGCTTGTTAAGCTGTGACATACTGACCATTAATACAGTTTCAAGGTCCAAACATTTACTTCTACTCTTTTTAAAAACATCCATTTATCAACACTAATAATTCATATCACTCAGTATACACTACAGTATCTGGCCTTACAATGTCCCAGACACCAGCATTTTAAAGATTTAGAAAATATAATTCACTGTTTGGCCAGCTGAGATGATGATTTTTCAGTATCACTAAAGCTTACTGTAAGTATATATTAGCATTTTAATTGTTTGCTACCTTGCTTTTGGGATCTGAAGGAGCATGTGGACCTGGAAACAGTGACATGTGACTTAACCGCAGAGGTGTGCAACTGATAAATTAGCATTATGTGTGCAACAATTTCATTGTGAAACCTCCTAGATTTCACTAGATTACAAAATGACATAGTTGTGTGTGTATGTATCATCCTGACAGTGATTCAGCACATTCAATCTTTATCTGGCTGCAACAGAATCAGATCACAAAGGCATGGAACACACAGATCAATAAGAGAAACAATACACCTTGATGACAAGACGTAGCAGGCCTAAAACACAACAGAGAACAGCATACTGTATACTAATGGATATAATGCAATAATACATACAAGAATAGTGTGGACAATGATTATGATTACACACATACACAGATAAATGTATGTATATTATGGTGGCTTGCCAGCATTGCCTTAAGCAAGTGTCCAGGTCACGTGGGCTGATGAAGCGAAGAAATCAGTGGCACCCACTCCCTGTTTGCCATGATCCGGTGGAAAGATCCTAGGTAAAATGGAGCCCCTGTAAAGTCAACGTGTTCTCCTAAACGACACTAATGTCTCATTTTTGAATCGTTTCTTCATTAAAATCTGATCTGAATCAAATATAAAATAATTGTTACACAAAACAGTTTGTTTCCAAAAATACTACAGAAGTAAAGTACAGATTCCCTTTTCAGAATAAAAACAACCTTATATGACACTAAATATCTTGGCTTTTTTATAAACTTAAAAAAAAAAATATTACACAGTCACCTTCTCAACTTTAGAAAGATTGCAGATAGTAGACTTAATGCAAGCAGAATTGACAGGAGGGTTGTGGTAGTCTAGCGGTTAAGGATGTTGGCTGTTAAAGGTCCAGGATTCAGTTCAGGAAATGAGATTTACGAAGGTCCCAGTTGTGCATTACCGCTATCACTTGAACTCCAAAACTTAAAGCATCATTAGTGGCTCCAGAGGGATTTCACTCGTGCTGAATGTGCCCTCTGATGAGAAGTGCCTGCTAAAGCATGTAGATTTGATCATAGTTCCTATCCTGTTACAGTGCCTGCATATCGAGTGTGGGTAATAGAATATCTTAAAAGGACATATCACCCACACTCTGTCCAACACTAAATAGCTCCAAATCAATACGTTCTCTAAATCATCTTTACAAACCCTTATAATTAAGACCAAACACGGTTAACCATTAAAAAATAAATATATATATAAGGTTTTTTTCTGAGAATAGCTACTTAATTCTGATTGGTTGATTAGAATGTCAAGGATGTTGATCCAGGAACATCTTGTACTTGGTGAAATCATGCTCACTGGTGTTTAGAGTTTAAAAACTAAACAATAGCAAGGAAAAATATCAGTCAATGTATGAAATTTACATACATAACATAAAAATTACAATAAAAAATTTAAATCTCACACACACACACACACACACACACACACAAAAGAGGCCTTTAGCTTGTCTGATAGTTTGTCCCAGCAGTTTAATCCAGAGTGACTCATGAGGAACACCACTTGCAGTTTAAGAGCCAACAATATTGGCAGTTCACAAAAGAGATAGTGAAGAAAAAGTGCTGTTTGTTCAAATTAAACACTAATGTTTGCAACCTGCAGAAGA
The DNA here is from genome assembly GCA_032361065.1 of Enteromius trimaculatus. Lineage (NCBI taxonomy): Eukaryota > Metazoa > Chordata > Actinopteri > Cypriniformes > Cyprinidae > Enteromius > Enteromius trimaculatus. The sequence goes on from JAUMHP010000063.1 coordinate 160,092, forward strand.
ATGATGTGAATTTGCTGACCACAGACTCATAACATTGCTTTGTGAAGACACAGAACAAAAATGCTGGGCGAGAAAGAGCTAAACCTTGAAACCTTGACCTTGAAGAACAGTGGCATTTACAAGGAGCTGACCAACTTGTTCTGGGCACTATTCATGGACAAAGACACAGCACACTGTTTAAAGGTGTCATTATCTGCTTCCCCAGCAGACCTAGACTATAGGCTTCGGTTTTTCTTTTCTGAGGTCTTTGTTCAACTGCGTATCATGCTAAATTACAAGGGGGAAGCATTTATGTATTAAATGTGAACTTTATAACTTTGTAACAAAATTACACAGATGCACCTTGATTACCTGTCCTTGTTGACAATAAAAGTCTTTCAAATCCTATGAGCAACTATTTTATTTCAAATAGAATATAGAGAACATGAATGTTTTAACAGAGACATTTTACACTTTCATCCTCTGAATGAGCACATTTCAAATTTGACGCTGGACGTGATGAACCTGGCCTGCCACGGTGTGCTTCTGATGTGGTATTAAATATCAAGCTTGTATTGTTCTCCGAGAGTTCAGCCAAAATTACAAATTCTGTCATGAACTACTCACTTTCAAGTTGATCCAAAGCCTATAAAGCTAAAAATGCTAGAGCTGCATTTGCTGGATATCAGTGTTCTTGGGCTGCATGCATCTCTGGCGACGTGGCGATTCATCATCGAGGACGATGCTTCCTGAACGAGGACGTCAGTGTGCATGCACAGGGAAAGAGACCGGTCCCTCGAGAAGAAGCGTGCCCAGCTTTTAACAGCGGTGGTGATGAGGCTTCATTCCCTGCTCTCTCACACACCCACTCCTGGCGGGAGCCTGGTAAAGGTCGGCGAATAAGGAACTGGGTGGTGATGATAGTCAGGGGAGGCAGCCCCAGACTCGTCACACATCTGACAGGTGAGGGAGATCATTCAACCAGTGCTACCATCTTTGGGAAAATGCATGCAGAAATATGTAAGTCCATGAGTATTAGTGCTTGAGTAGATCTTGTAAGTTTCTCTTCACAGTGCGACAGCTTTAATGTGCCTGCATTATCAGTGGTGATTTTCATCAATGCAATGGATTACTATTCAGTATTCTTAGAGACTTTCTCAATGTGTGCCAGCAGGGTGGCTGGCAAAAATGCAGTAGAACACCCAAGAGAGTGCTTGTAACGCCTTGATGACCTTTCCCATGAATCGAGAATGGTCTTTGTGCAATGTCAAAGAAGGTGAGATCTTTTTTGAATCTTCTGACAAGGACAAGTACTCTTTAAATTGATAACATTTTCTTCCACCTTGTATTGTTGCACTAACTAATCCTCAGATATAAGTATAGAAATGTACTTTTAAACATGGTCTACCAAATAGGCACACTTCATAACATTCATTCAAATTCTCCTGATATGCTGTGTTGAAACAGGGATTTTATTTTGCATATAAACTTAAGTTTATGTTTTGCAAAAAACATGGTTTCGAGAGGATCATGAACGCAGTAATCACCCACGGCTGGCAGCCGATCTCATAATCAAGCACGTCCAATCAAATCACTTCCCTTTACTATAAAACAGCCCACCTTCTATGTTCCCACATCTCGCTTTGATAGCACGACCGAAAGACACATCCTACAAACCCAACGTCTTTCTTTGACTCATCTGCCTACTTTTAATTACCCACGGTCACGTAACGTATTCTACACACACATTCAAAAAATCATCTGTCCCTCTTACAATAAATAACCCAGTCTCTCATTTGCCCCAACCTCCTATCTGCTTCTACTGAACCAGACACAGTGGACGCTCTAATCAAAAAAGAACTTTCATGATCGGCCCTTTCCCAGCCCCACCATTCAGTACTTTCCGAGTCAGCCCTATCTGCATTGCAACTCAGAAATTTTCAGGAAAAGAGACTAATAATCGATCTCTCTTCCCCACATAATTCTTCCACCCCCAGCATCAACAGTCTAATTCCCCTAGACGAATTTTCCCTCCAATACCACAATGTTCACCAAGCCATCGAACTCATTAAAAAAAGTCGGAAAAGGAGCTTGGATGGCCAAAGTAGATATTACTTCCACCTTCAAAGTCACTTCTGACTTCTGGCACCTCTTTGGCATCCAATGGCGAAATCTATTCTATTTCGCAGTCCGCCTCACCTTTGGATGCAAAAGCAGTCCTAAAATATTTTACACGCTCTCCGAAGCCATATGCTGGATTCTCCATAATAATTACCAAATACACCATCTCATTCGCCTCCTCGACGATTTCCTTGTCATTTCCCCCTCCCACGCCCCGCCAGCAGCCGATCTTTAAGTCTTTAATAAACTAGGGATTCCCATCGCCCAAGAAAAAACCTTGGGCCCCCGGCACTAATATCGAATTTCTGGGCATCATCCTTGACTCCCAAAAAATTTGAAGCTTCCCTTCCCAAAGATAAACTCGACAGAATAATCTTAATCGCTTCTAGCCTCCTCTCCCCACCTCACTGCTCTAAACGAGAACTCCTCTCAGTTTTAGGGCACATAATGGCGGACGGAGAAGTGTTCGTCTCATTCTGTCATTTTTAGAGTGGATACGAAAAAGAAAACAGTAAACTTAAATGCTGTTGTTTCTGTTAAATCACTGTTATTAGAAACGAGTTGTTTAATGAGTTATATTATTTCCATAAAGTAATCGGAGAGCTGAGAAACTGCATGTGACACACGTGTAGAACTACCTTTCTGTGGTACATCACGGATTTTGTCGTTTATCACACTTTTCCTTGGTAAGTGAGTTAATAGTTTATTTTGTATGCTTAATGGAGTTAATATTATTCACTGTTTTAAAAGTATTGATTGAATTCAAGTGCCATCATGATGTTTATGTTCTGTAAAAGTGTTTAAAACTATACAAAGAGGTATAATATGAGGTTATACGTCAGCTACCTTTACAAGTTATTGCTTTAAAGGCGTTTGTTAAATTATTTGAGTGATAGTTGTAACTTTTTCAATGTGGCACATGTGAGGGCTTAAGCTAACCCTGGATTAATTGAACGTGTTATTTTGGTAATCAACATGGTGTTCTGTTAAAAAAAGAGAAAAATGGGTGTTGATAACTGCATATTACTGTGTAAAATATGTGCAGAAAATGTACAGCTAACTGTTAAAGTTGTCAAATAGGATTTATTCAATTCTAATTGTGTTTTTGCAAGGTTGTTTTTTTGTTTTTGTTTTTTTTTTCTCTTCTTTTCTTGTCATCATAATTGAGTTCCTGAATGTGAATGCATCATTGGAGTGGATGAGAAGTCCCAGGACTGCTTCATGCATGTGTATGTTGTTTCTGCCACCCGCAAGGAGCACAACGTTGGCAGAAACTGGCGAGCCAGGCCTTTTCTGAACTTGGACGATCATTGTGAAGCATCCGAGTGGTAGGATTGTGTCATATACTTTCCTAGGACATGGTTTCAGAAGACAGGATCGGCTTTCCTTCCCATGTGGAGTTAACCGAATTATCTGATAACACTCCATTGGAAGGTTCTGGGAATAATTATTTTAGTTTTTTTATTTGTTATTGTTTTCCTGTTTTAGGTTTATTCACAAACAAAGAGTTTTGAAACGAAACATCTCAAAGGGTAAATTCAACCTGTACTCAGTTTCTGATTTATCTCAGTATTGTCCTTCAAAGGAAATAACAAACTATTTGTATTGTTGACATTTTATTTGTTTATTTTGCACAGTCAAATACAAATAAGGAAACGTTAATTTTGACAACTACAACCTGTGTCTGTGGTCATTTCCCTCGTCTCGCTGCAGCGCTGGCTCATGAGCGAATGTAGTCTTCTGATCTGGTCCTCATTCTTGAACTGTTGGTACAGCACTAGGGAATCCTGCTACAAACCCACAAGGCAGGCCCTTTATTTCCCATCGGCTAAGCATAGCCTCTTCTGTACCATCTTTAGGGGATTCCCTAACCTTGCCAGGCCCCTGTTTAAATGATCTGCAACTCTGGATCTCTTTCCTTTCCCAGTGGAATGGCCATTCTTTTTTCCATAAAGATTGCCTAGCCAACCCCACAGACATCCAACTCTTCACAGGCGCCGCTCCATCCATAGGGTTCGGAGGCTTCTATCGCAACTCCCACTGGCCCCATGAATTATCTAACATCTCCCACACCTAAACTCCACGGCCCTCTACGAAAACTACCCCATCGTGGTTGCCGCTGCCCTCTGGGGAAACGAATGGTCCTCCACATGCATTTTGTCCATTGCGACAACAAAACCACAGTTCAATGCATCAACAAACACAGCTCCTACTCCCCTGTCATCATGCCCCTCCTCAGACGCTTAGTCTGGATATCAGCCCTTAACCAATCATCCTCACTGCCAAGCACATTCCAGGAAAAGACAATACCATTGATGATTCGGTCTCGTTTTAGGTTTCAGAAATTCAGGACGCTTGCTCCGGATGCACACCCCCAGCTGACCCCAGTTCCTCCCTACTCGCAACTAATCTACCCCTAGACCACCCTCTGCGAGCGCTCTACCAAAAATCCATTAACTCCATGCTAATGGCCGTCGCCCCCAAAACCCTCCAATCATACCTCACCGCTTGGAAAGCCTTTAAAACTTTTGACTTAATTTTTAATCTCAATTTCTGAGATTTCTCCCTCCTAGCCCTTTCCTCCTTCATCACATACCTAAACTCCTCCAGATCCCTCCAAGCTAACTCCATCAAAGGATATCTAAGCGGGATCCAATTTTTTTTTTTCATAAATTGATCTATGGCTCTAACTCTCCCTCCATCTCTAATGCCCAAACTAATCTAATTATCAAAGGCATTCAAAGAAAAAAACCCTTCCCGCCCCGATCAAAGGCTTCCCATAACTCTCTGCATCTCCACCCTCAGAAAGGAACTACTTCTCCCCCTTAGTTGATAGAACCCTAGACGCTATGTTCATTCTAGCGTTCTTTTGGCTTTCTTTAACCCGAATCTCCACCCCACCATTTCAGACCTGTCCATCATTGACCAATAAACCATGTCCTTCATAAAGCACAGTAAAACTGACCAGCTAAACAAAGGTCACTCTGTATATTTTCAAACATCAAAGCCCCACCCAGTCGTACCAAACGCTTTTAGATGACTCAAACCAACCCGCCTCAAGGTTTTGGTTTCAAAAGCACCTCAAATCTGTCTTGGCTAAATCCGGAGTAGACCCAAATCGCTTCTCCTCCTATTCCTTCAGGAGTGGAGCAGCTACGACAGCCGCTAAAAGAGGCCTTTCCCCAAGCCAAATTCAAACTTTGGGCTGCTGGTTCTCTGACGCTTTCAGGAGTTATATTCGTTTAGACCCCTCTGCTATTCACAAAGCTATGCTAACTATCACCAGCCTCCCGCCAAGCCAAGAATCTCAACTCTTCCCTTCCAGAAGGTAATTATCTCAGTCCGCAACCAGCCTCCGCGCAGGCTTCCCCGCCCCCCATCCCACCACCTCCGGTGAGGTCTCTTTCTCCTCTATCCACCTCCTCCGAGTTTCCTAATACCTCCGCAAAGGTTTTCACTCCCAGCCTCCGCGTAGGCTTCTCTGCCCCCATCCCACCACCTCTGCTGAGGTCTCTTTCTCCCCTATCTACCTCCGCTGAGGTTTCTAATATCTCAGCGTAGGTTTAATTTCCAGTCTCCACATAGGCTTCCCCACCCCCATCCCCCCACCTCTGCCGAGGTCTTTTTCTACCCTATCCACCACCGCTTAGGTTCCCAATACCTCCGCGTAGGTTTTATTTCTAGCCTCCGTGTATTCCGCCGTTCTCCCGGCTCACTCCAGGAAACGTGAACTCTTGAAAGGAAATTATGTTAGTTAAACTTGAAACATTGAGAGACTGACTTGTTTGAATGTTGTTGCAGTTCTTTATTTGCTAACATTTTGGATCATCTTTGTTCATCGCTCACCTGAGGCTTTTTGTCTTTGCACAGTGTCTGTATTTTAGAATGGATATTTAGCTCATTAGTTGATAATAGGTAAATAACAGGAGAATAACAACATGCAGTAAATGCTAAAACTCGTTTCACTACAATCCATGTCTTCATAATTAGGATAATGCATTAATATGATATGAACTATTTTACAGCTAAAAATAGCTGGGCATGGATGTGTTAGGGGATGAGATCATGTTGAAATAGCTTTTATTTTTTTTATAAAGATGTGATCTGCCTTGAGACAGTGGAGACTTTTTGAGAGTGTCCATTGATGTCTCGCCCTCAGTGTAAAATCCAAATCCTTTAAAATCCAGGTGGCGTAGTCGACTACTGCTTTAAATTAGAAGTCCCATTTTAAATTGGGCACTCGCGCCCTGTGACATTTGGCGTAGTCGGCAGGGTTTTGAACCTGTGTGAGGACTTGAGGACATTTTTTTACAAAACTAAGTTATTACTAATTAATTTTATTATTACTAATAACTAAGTTATTGTAAAAATAATGATGCCATTTTTTCCGGGTGCTCCCTGGGTTCCCAAATTTAGTGGAACAGGTAGTGAGTTAAAGTATGCAGATTGGAAGGAGCAAATTCAAAAAGAAATGAATGAAGCTAAGAAGGTAAAGATTGTAATAGGTTCCCTGAGTGGGGTAGTGAAGCATGAGAAGTGTTTTGGTGGAGGAATAACGTGATAAGGGAAGTAAGATTTTTGATCAGCTTGATACCCTGTATGCTGGAGAGGTTTCTCTGCCTGTTCTTAGGTCACAGTTTTTTAGTTGTAAACAGATGTCTGATGAGCCTTTTAAAGTGTTTGTTTTGCACTTGAGTTATTTTGCAGGTTGGAGCGGCGCAGCCTGGGGGGAACCCTTGTTGAAGATCAGGTAAAGGAACCGTTATTGATGGGGATGGAGGATGGCCCAATGCTGAGGGCTTTGAAGAGGCATGACCGTTATCGTCCAACATTTGCTGAACTGCACCAGGAGGCCCTATCTTGATGGAGTATAGACAAACCAGGTATGAGACGACATGTGCTGCTGTGTTCAGAAATCCCTGTTCTCATAGACCAGCTTTAAACTACATTGCCCTGTTGTAGAGGTCCAAACTGCAGGGCTATGTATGTCAATTAAAAACCAAGGGACCACACACTCTTTTATTGCTAACTGCCCTGTAGTGGACGTTTGATTCAGAACGTTCCTTGTAAAGGCTTATTGGACACTGGATCACAGGTTACTTTGATGCAGCAGAGTATGTTAGATGAGAAGTTCCCTCATTATAAATTGAATCATGCCCCTCTATTAAGTCAAAGAGCTGCAAATGGTCTGGTAATTCCATATGTTGAGAATGCAGTGAAATGGTTTGGAGTGGAAAGATGAGACCTGAATCCTTTCCTTTGCGGGAACGTTTACTGAACAAAGTTTTAGAAAACACAAAAAAAATGGCGACAAAGAATGACAAAGCAAGACTGCTCGTTACCGCCAAAACGACCAGCAAGCCTCTCTTCCCCTCTCCCGCACTGCTGCTCATGGGAAATCTAGTTCGTATTTATTATATATTGTAAAGGTAAACATCAATCAGAAATATGAGAAATATAGTATAGAAACAATCAGTTTTTAAAGCAATAAAAATTCTTATGACCTATACATTAATCAGTGTTAGTTAACTGCAACTAATAAATTGCAACACGCAGTATTGGATTTTGAACTTGCAGGTATCCAACTTCCTGAGAGAGGAGTTGTCATTGTCAAAGATGAATTTTCCACAAACTAATTATCGGAATGAATGTGATTTCATCATGTTGGAGTGCTCTGTTTCAGGGCCCAAACTAATCATTCTCTTTGAAGAGTCTGAACAGCGAGTGTGGAAACAGGCTCTGGCTACATGTCAAGGCATTGCTGCTCGTACCCGGGACGATGGGTTTCTGGTCTATGTGTGGCCAGCCAGTCGCTACAAGATATGGATCCCACCTCAAAGTGAGATTATGGTGTGGGGGCGTGCCTGAATGGGCTTGCAGAACCGTAACTACTGCAGCTTAGTGGAACCCTTGGAAGAGTTGAACGGAGTGGCTGCTGCATGGACTGTGGCTATAGTTAAAGATGGTAAAAAGATGGCTGAGAGTTTCCTGTGAATTTGTAGCATGTGTTTGTAGCTCCGTAGCTGTGTTTCTCTGTCTATTACTAGCTGCTGTTTATAGTGATTTAAATATACAACCTAACTGCCTCGATATTTCCTATAGTATAAATCAAACCTATCTGTTTGTTGATCGTTTGCGTTCACTCTTAAAACCGCGAATGCAGCTCATAAGCATTTATCTGCCGGTTAACGTGTCTTTAGCGTCCCTCGCGCTACGCTTGCGTATATTACTGTTTTTCTAGCGTCGTCTCCTCTTATTTAATTGCTTTCTCCCGTTCCATTTAAATTATTGTTTCACTTCTCGTTCGCTTCGTTTTCCACAAGTTTATCAAACAACAGCAGTAAGTGAATAATCCATCAGTCTCGGTGAGTATGGCTTTTCCCTCTGTTGTTGTGTGCTCTTCCGTTCCGATCAGAACATCAAACAGGTTCTCCCCACTCAGTGATGCACCCACTGAGAAACCTGATGAAAGA
>JAUMHP010000063.1:174082-192783 GCA_032361065.1 Enteromius trimaculatus
CCCCCCCCCCCCCAATTGTGTACAATTTTACAATTGTGTAAGTATTGTGATGACATGGTTTATCTTAGGACAGACAACATTTATAATAATATTTATCATTGTACAAAAATGGTTTTATTCTTCCCTACAGTTGGAATAGAATAACTCCTGCATAGATTGTGAAATAAATTTCCTTTTCCCTGGTGTTGGAAACAAATAAAATTGTCTGCAGGGAGCTGAGGCACTCAGGGCCTGAACTATACACTTTGAAATTTCAGTTTACAAAAAATAAAATAAAAAGCGCCTCTTTTTTGTCTTTATTATAACACAGACAATATATACAATAAGTTAAATCAATTTCAACAGTGTTTTATGTAATTTTCAAAAGGTTTCCTTTAAAATGATGCCAATCCTTTGTATATACACCTCTGCATGTGGGTATGGGAAGCTTTTTAATTTTGGTAGGAAAACAGGCGGAATTCCCCAAAATAGCCGCAGAGTGTAAGCGCTCTATAAATAAAAGTGATTGATTTATTGATTGAACACATATTTTTAATATCAATCAAAATAAACTTATAAAGACTACATTCTCTGAATAGATATATTGTGACTTAATAAAATTATATAATTAGGTTAAGCAAAGTCTTCAAAGCAGAATAAAAAAGACTAAACTTTATTTCAGGCTATTCCGAGTCTATGGTCACGTGTTAGATGTGATGGGTGAGTTTTTCTTACCTGCAGACACATTTTTCCTCAGTGATATCATCCTCATCATCCCCCCACACATCTACAGCAGAGAACATTAGTGCTATCAGCACAGCACAGCAGCACGCCAGCGCAAAGATCACAATGCATTTGTGCTGAGACTGCAAAAAAACAAGAGGAAGAAGCAAAAAGAGATAGAATATGAATTTGAACCGCTACTGTGCCTTTGATATACATTTAAACCCTGGATACGTGCAGAAGGAAACAATTCAGGTGAAATGTAAATTGAACTGTAAAAGAGTGGTTAATATCTACAGTAAATGTGTTGGGGGTAATGAGTTACGTAATTAGTAAAGTAAAGCATTACCTTTTTAATTTACAATAATTATCTGAGGTCCTTTTTTCAAATATATAATGCAGATTACTTTGTTTCTCATGCATTGACTGAAGACTCTTGTGTGAATCTGATCTTACTGTAGTTCTAGACTAATCTTAACATGTATTTACTCATCTCACCTGTACAAAAACACATTCAGTATTCCTCAAAATGAATGAAAACAGTCACGGTTCATGATCTCATTCATGCCTGTTGTGTGTATGAATGAGATTTCCCAGATTTCCTGTCTTCCCTGCCCTCCTCATTATCCACTCTCTCCGGTGAGGTTTTGCCAAAGACTTCATCCAGGATCGCTCGTTGTGGTCCTTGCACTACCAACCAGTGTGTCCTGACAGCCTTCATGCTGTTTTCCTTCACAGACTCTTGAGTAAATGATATTGTCACTAAAAATTTTAACTGAAATCTGCAACTGTTTCCTCAATTTTTTTTTACTCGTCACAGTAGGAACTGAACCTGGTTAACCACTCCGTCTGTATGGATCGTCAGGACGGACAAATTACGGGTATGGGACTTTCGATACAGGAGGTGATAGGGCAGGTATCCGAGCTCTCTTCAATGGTACAGTGCCTAAGTATTCTTGCTCCGCCATCCACACCATCGTCCGCCCTCAGAATACCTGATCAACGCCTGTCTGAGCCTTGTTTACCTATGCTGGAAAGGTATGGTGGTGAACCCAACATGTGTAGAGCCTTTTTGATGAAGTGTTCTATGTTCTTCTCGCTGCAGCCGCAGACATTCGACAGCAACCAGTCTGGCTTCAGAAGTAGACATTCAACCCAGAATGCAAGAGTGGATTTTAGATCTTCATTACTTATCTTGCTTGATCTCTCTGCTGCTTTTAACACTGTTAACCACCAGATCCTCCTGTCAACAGTACTGGCAAAAGGGTATCTCAGGAACCGCTCTCCAGTAGTTTGTCTTACCTCTCAGATAGGTCCTTCAAGGTATCTTGGAGAGGTAAGGTGTCTGAGTCCCAACATCTACAATCTACTGGGGTGCCTCAGGGCTCAGTTCTTGGACTCCTTCTCTTTTCTGTCTACATGGAATCACTAGGCTCTGTCTTTCAGAATTATGGCTTTTGTATCACTGATGTAGTGATGACACTCAACTCTTTCTCTCATTCCATCCTAAAGATAGCTGCTCACATCTCAGCTTGTCTCACAGACATGTTTTGCAGGATGAAGGACCATCACCTTCAACTCAGCCTTCCCAAGACAGAACTGCTTGTGGTTCCAGCAAACCCATTGATTTCATCACAATGTCTTTTCATCAATTTGCACTGGCTACCAATAGTCGCTTGCATATTGATATCTGCCTATCACTAGCTCTGCACCCTTTAAATCATTAATCCTCATGTGCCCTCTAGAATCTTGCGTTCTGCACATTATAGTTATGAACTCTTGTCCATTACCACAAGAGGACACCCCATCACCACAGACTCTCAGACTGTTATCTGGACTACATTACCCAGCAGCCATTGCACCAGCACACCACCATTTAAACACACACGTGCACCTTATTATCCACACCCACACTCTCATATCCTCACCTCATCTGTGTACCTTGACTCTGCCTCTGTTTTGTCTCCAGTGTTTTGTTTACATGCGTGTGTGTGTGTGTAATTTATCCCCTTGGGGTTTGCCGTAGATGGGCAAGGGCAACACTTCCTGCTCTGGAGTGTCGCGGGTTATTTTGAGATCAGCCGTGTGGATGGTTGAGAATAAAAATGTAGAAAGGATTCCATATGCTTACGTTTTTTATTGTTTTAATAATGCTAAGTATTTAGGCGAACCCGGCACGAACGCTGGTAATGCGGCAGGAAGTACTAATGTATTCTAGTTTGGCTCTCTGTGAAGGTGGTCGCATCTTTCTCCTCTCCCTCCTTTATCACTCCCTGCTGCTCCTCTTGTCCTGTGAGTTCTATCTCTGAGAGTCTCTTGCCTTGCTCTTCAAACAAAAAGGAATTATGGATTAGATTAACTGGTCTCTGAACACAATTGACACCATCTTCTCGACAAGAAGCCTGGAGTCGAGGGAACCAAATTGTCCTGCGGGGACGTCTCCAGCTGGATACATGATGGACGGGTGGGAGAAGTGGTGTGTTGTGTGCCTGACCGCAAATTGGAAAACATCTTGGAGAAGCTAGAAATTATGCAAAGGGATTTGGGCCGACCTGGAGACCTGTGACGGACATTTTGATATCTGCGAAATTGGCAGATATTGATACAAATTGAAAAGTTAGTTTTCTATTTCTCTTCCAGCTAAGGCACCTGGCCTTGGCCAAGCCCACTGCCGGAAACAAAAAACTCCCCAGGAGAGCAAGATGAGATGCTCGGAATTCCTCCTCCCTGCCCAAGGACACCTGGTATGGACTGTTACAGCCTTGCCAGGCTTGTCAAGCATTAATAGTTAATAAACACATCTTTGTTCAATCATGTGTCCGAAAGTTCCCACATTTTAAATAGCATATCTGGTAATCAGAGTGCATATAAAGGTGTAAATGAAGGTAATGATTTTACGTGCATACGACGTTGTAGTAACATTGCCAGTAAGTCATGAAATTACTAATATATTACGAAAAGAGTACGAATCCGGGACGTTCTTGGTCATCTTGTTATGTAAGGAGGATGTACCGACGACGTTGTGAATTGGTAAATTAAATGCAAACGACGTTGTGGTTATGTTGCCAGTTGGTAAGTCATGAAATTACCAAAAATGACACATGTTAAGTAATTATGTCGTGTGTAAGCTGTGTGGCTACAGACAGACAATCACCACCTTCCCTCGCGTCCCACGCCTTTGTGTGCTTTTACCCCCCAGTGCGTAGGCAGGTCTATGACCAGCGCTCTCGAACTGCAGTGTTATGTCTTAAGATTATGTGTTTTATGTGCTTGTTGCTGAGGTATTTTTTCCCCCTGATCTCAAACTGCCTTCCTCTGAAGGTAGTCTGGGAGGGGGTTTTTTTCGTCTCCTTATCCAAATGTATCTTACTTCTCTTATTTTTGTCTTTTACCCCACAATGTGATGTTTGTGTATGGTCGGAGGGGTCCAAGACAAATAAAGGCTTCTATCTATCTATCTGTCACGCTCGGAGATCACAGACAAGGTGAATTCAAATGATGTGAGGTTTATTAGTGCACAAACAAGGATTTTTCTTTTCTTTGTCAACGATTATAAAGTGCAATGAAACAAATACAAACTAAAGTCAAGGTTCTCATCAGGTGAGTATTAAGGTAAATATTACTGAAGGCAGCGGAGAATCAGCTCGATTTTCCAGCCACAAAGTTCCAGAGATCGATCCAGCAGGTAAGTGAGCAGAGAAAGGTAAGAGGAAGCGTCCAACCTTGAGCACAGCCAACGACTGTTTGGCTGAGCATTCTTTTGAGCAGCGCAGCTGATCTCCAACAGGTGTTAGTACTCAGGTGATAATGAGCGAGTCACCAGTGACTGCGTGCTTTCCGTAAGAGCTGGTTCTGGATCAGGGAAGTGTGAATGAGAAAGAGAGACTGGTGCTTGTGTGTTTTCCGTAGAAGCTGTTCCTGGATCAGGTGAGTATGACCGTGTGACATTACCCCCTCCTCCGCGAGCGGTTCCTGACGCTCGTACCCGACGGCGAGGGCGGCCACGACCTCTAGGGGCTGGACAGTTCGGGTATGTTTGGGTGGATCGAGTATGTCATCTCTGATAACCTAGCTCCTCTTCTCTGGGCCATAACCTTCCCACTCGATCAGGTACTGGAGCCGCCGATTCCACCGCCGGGAGCCGAGGATTGCTTGGACCCTGTAGATGCTCTCGGTTGTCTCAACTTCAGGTGGAGGAGGGGGTTCCTGGTGGTCTGTGGAGGGATGAAACATGGGATCAATGTGACGTTTTAAGAGAGAGAAGTGAAAGGTAGGTGCAATCTTATACTGTGGTGGTAGTTTGAGTTTGTATGTAACATCATTGATGCATCTGAGGATGGGAAATGGGCCTATGAATTTGGGACTTAATTTGCGGCAAGGTGTCCTAAGTCTGATGTCCCGGGTAGACAACCAGACTAATTCCCCAGGTTGGTAGTCCGGTGTAGGGGAGCAGCGAGTCCCATACCCTCTCGCTCTCTCGGAACCAGTAGTCGACTGCCGGGACTGAGGAAGGTTCATCATTCCAGGGGAATAGAGGCGGTTGATACCCTAAAACACATTGAAACTGGGTGAGGCCGGTGATTTCTTGATGGAGTGAGTTCTGGGCATACTCGGCCCACGGCAGGTACTGGTTCCAGGTGTCTTGATGTTCGTGTCAATATGCTCTGAGATAACTTGAAATCTCCTGTATCTTGCGCTCTGTCTGGCCATTTGTTTGCGGATGGTACCCAGAGGACAAACTGATGAAGACTCCCAATAAGCGAAAAAACTCTTTCCACACTCGAGAGGTGAACTGAGTCCCTCTATCGGACACTATGTCCTCCGGGATGCCAAAGTGTCTGAAAATCTGAGAAAATAGCAGTCGAGCTGTGTTCATAGATGTAGGTAGTCCAGGTAGTAGTATTAGTTTACATGCCTTAGAAAATCGGTCCACTACTACAAGTATAGTAGTAAATCCATCGGAGTTGGGTGAATCTATGCCAATATGGGACCATGGTCTTTCTGGGATAGACAAGGGAACCAGCTTACCCTCTGGTAGACGATGTCAATACAGGGTCTTAACCCGCCGTCTTTCTTTGCAACAAAGAAAAAGCTGGAGGCTGCTGGTGATGTGGATGGTTGGATAAAACCTTTTGCAAGTGCTTCTGTGATATAGTCCTCCATCGCCTCCCATTCGGGTAGCGAGAGTGGGTAAACCTTTCCCTTCGGTAAAGTAGCTTGAGGTGTAAGTTCAATCTCACAATCCCATCGACGATGTGGAGGCAGGTGAGTAGCTGCAGTTTTACTAAAAACATCCAAGAATTCCTGTCTGCCATCCCAAGGAAGGGATGGCAGACAGTGATTAAAACAGAATGAACCCCATTGCAGAATTTCACCTGTGCTCCAGCGAGTGAGAGGATTGTGTTTCTCTAACCACAGGAGTCCCAAGAGGATGTCCACTGAGGCCTCAGGTAAAACAAAGAAACTGATCAACTACTGGTGGAGACCGCCAATTTGTAGTGTGAGTTGACTGGTACAGGTGTTTATGGGTCGGGCATCCAGGAGTTTCCCTTGAATTGTGATAATTCGATAAGGAATGGGGCTCTTTAAAGTAGAGATCTGCAAGTTGTCAACACAGCGTGACTCCGCCCCGGAGTCTACTAGGACCTTTACTGGATAATGGTGAGTATCATGAATCAACATGGCATCAATTAATGGAATAGCATTGATATTGAGATGAAAATGGTCATCATGAAATGGTGTACTCACCACTGCTCTGGTTGGTTTGATGGGACAGTTTAGCAGTCGGTAAGATGGTGCTCCGTAGTAGAGGCAAAGACCTTATCGGACCCTTCGAGAACGTTCCTGAGACGTGAGGTGATAATTGTCGGTTTGCATAGGCTCCTCGGTGCAGGTAGGTGAAGGTGCTGAAGTGACAGGTAACTCACATGCTGCAAGATTTTGTGATATAGTAACTGCTCGTTTTAAGAAGGCATCAAGTCCCACATTGTCTTCATAGATCGCCATTTGTTGGTGAATGTTTGAATTTAATCCTCGACGAAATACGGCCAGTAATGCTGAATCATTCCACCCACTAGTCAAAGATAGGGTACGAAAATGAAGCACATATTCATGAATTGGGAGATCGTTTTGACGTAGCTGAAGTAGCTCCTTTTGAGCTGTGAGATGTGAAGTGGGTTGGCCGAAGACCAGTCGAAACTGTTGTAGAAACCTGTGTGAGCGATGAAAGATGAGTACTCTCAGATGTCCACAGGGCTTCGGCCCACTGAAGAGCTCTTCCAGAAAGCAAGGTGATTTATTAAAGCAATCTTACTGCGATCTGTTGAGAATCGATCCGGTTGAGCCTCGAAGTACAGAGAGCATTGCAATAAGAATCCTTTGCATGATGCTTGATCTCCCGAGAAGGATTGAGGTCGAGACACAGGGCTTGAAGTGGCTACTGGAACTGTATTTTGTATTTCATGCAAGATCTAAAGAAAGGTGGTATAAGGTTCAGCGTTAGTTGAAACTTCATCCTGCTCCATGTTATTTCGTTATGGGCTGAGCTTCTGTCACGCTCAGAGATCACAGACAAGGTGAATTCAAATGATGTGAGGTTTATTAGTGCACAAACAAGGATTTCTCTTTTCTTTGTCAACGATTATAAAGTGCAATGAAACAAATACAAACTAAAGTCAAGGTTCTCATCAGGTGAGTATTCAGGTAAGTATTACTGAAGGCAGCGGAGAATCAGATCGTCATACAGGGGGGTAACAGGTAAATAGATACTCAGTCTCTTTGTAGTCTTTTAGTTCAAGTATTTTCCAGCCACAAAGTTCCAGAGATCGATCCAGCAGGTAAGTGAGCAGAGAAAGGTAAGCGGAAGCGTTCAACCTTGAGCTCAGCCAACGACTGTTTGGCTGAGCGTTCTTTTGAGCAGCGCAGCTGATCTCCAACAGGTGTTAGTACTCAGGTGATAATGAGCGAGTCACCAGTAACTGCGTGCTTTCCGTAAGAGCTGGTTCTGGATCAGGGAAGTGTGAATGAGAAAGAGAGACTGGTGCTTGTGTGTTTTCCGTAGAAGCTGTTCCTGGATCAGGTGAGTATGACCGTGTGACACTATATAATGATGGAGGAGCTGTGGCTGCTGGTTATTCTGTGACTGGTAATGGAGGACTACACAGAGCTGTGGATCGATTGACTGAGGAAATGAGAGATATGAGAATGGAATTAATAATAATAATAATAATAATAATACATTTTATTTGTAAAGCACTTTACATTTTTACAAGAAAAATCTCAAAGTGATACAGGAATCATAGTAAAATAAAACGATTATAAAGAGAGTTTTAACACTAAAAGACATTAAAAACATTTTAAAAAGGTATGTTTTTAGACCCTTTTAAAAACATCAGTGCTTTGTGGAGCCCTCAGACGATCAGGGAGGGCATAAGCTGGAGTGTGTTTTAGTCCTAGGGGGTCGTAGCTGAGGAGTATTTGCTGAGCGGAGAGAACGTGCAGAAATCTGTGAAGTAAGTGAGGAGCTCTTTAAGATAAATCGGAGCATTGCCATGGATACACTGTATAAGGAGCGAGACTTCATACTCAATCCGAGCTGTAATGGGGAGCCAGTGTTAAGACTGTAAAACTGGTGTAATGTGCTCATGTTTACGCACACTCATCTTTGAGGTTTAAGCAGATGATTTATAGTGGAGAACAACCGTTTGGAACTTCCAGAACTATTCTGTATAATATTTGAGTAGTAATGGGAGGGGAAGGAACTTCAAGTAAGCTTTATTTTTCACAGGTTGCTTGTATACCAGGGAGCCAAGCAGTTAAACGTAACTGTTCTGACTTTGATCGGTGCATGTAAATCTAAGATATTACTCAATGTTTTGTTATAAAGTTCCACAGTTTCGGTGGCTGATGAGACATTTCAGAAAGGAGATGTTGGAGGCTTTTAGTCAGGTCCCTTGTGATAATGTTCTTTAGATTTCTGAACCGTATTTCACACTTAAAAAATACATTCACTTATACAAACAAAAAAAAAAACACACAAGCAAATCATGTTCTAAACATAGACTACTCAAAAAAATAAAGGGAACACTTAAATAACACAATGTAACTCCAAGCAACACAGATTGACAATCAATTTCACATGCTGTTGTGCGAATGGAATAGACAACAGGTGGAAATTATGACTTCTCAGTTCCTATGCTTTCTGGCTGATGTTTTGGTCACTTGCTGGCTGTGCTTTCACTCTAGTGCTAGCATGAGACAGAGTCTAAAACCCACACAAGTGGCTCAGGTACCGAGCTCATCCAGGATGGAACATCAATGCGAGCTGTGGCAAGAAGGTTTGCGGTGTCTGTCAGGGTGGTGTCCAGAGCATGAAGGAGCTACCAGGGGACAGGCCAGTACATCAGGAGACGTCGAGGAGGCCGTAGGAGGCCAACAACCCAACAGCAGGACCGCTACCTCCACCTTTGTGCAAGGAGGAACACTGTTCTCGCCTCTTTCACCTGCTCGCGCGAACACTGTAATTTTTGTCAGTCGTGGGGCGGGGCTTGGTGTTTTTAGTTAAAACTAAACCTCACCCACCCCCCCACCGCTGCCTACGACGACGATGCCATCGTCCATCGCGATGTTTCACATTAGACATGGTACGATGCCAAATTGGTCGACATCGCCCAACCCTTCAAATTTAACTATGTAATGAACAAAGCATTCAATAAGAATAATTCATTCATTCAGATCTAGGATGTGTTATTTTAGCGTTCCCTTTATTTTTTTTTGAGCAGTATAGTTTTTAATAGTCATACTGTCAGTTTTTTCTTTCAGCTGTGGGCAGAAGTCAGAAGTGCAGAATATGAGGAACATGCTGTTTCACCTGTGATCACAATTAAAGAAAAATGCATTGCAAAAAAATTTATTAATAAAAAATAAATAATTGTAAAAATTTGCAATACATCTCAGTTCTGCATAATGTAAAGTGGTGTAACAAAATTATATTTAACCAAATATAAATGTCTCAAGACAAAAAAAAAAAAAAAGAGTTGCCAACAATGACATTGTGATGCGGTAAAGCAAATCTAAATATATATATGTATGTGTGTGTGTATATATATATATATATATATATATATATATATATATGAACTACTAACACAGGTAAGCCAGTTTTAAGCCAGGTGTATTACCCAGTGCTCCTCTTTCTCCCATCAGCTCCTTCAGCCCACCCTCAGACGACGCCTGCTGAGTGCTCTGATCTGCCGCCTCGGGACTTCAAGTCTCCATCTCCATCCTCAAAGCCCTAGACTACATCTCGGCCCTTTGACTCAGTGGCTCCACCTTGGCTCCTAGCTCCCTCTGTCACTCTGGCTCCACTGTGGCCTTCTGGATCTCCACCTGTGTCACCTGAGCCATCTGCTCCGCCTTGGCCCTTTGGCCCCTGGTGCTGCCATCAGCTCCACCGTGGGTCACCTTCATGGCTGTGGTGGGACATATGTCACACTGTGAACTTTAGCTTGTTTCACTTTCCTCGTGTGTTCACTGACCTAGTTTTCCTGTGCCTGATTGTCATTTGGTTCAGGTGGGTTTTATTAATGAACCTTGTTTGGTCTGTGCGTTTTATTTCAGTCTGTGTAGTTTGTGTTGTCCAGTCTCGTCAGTTGTTCTGTTTGTTTGTTTCCTTCCTCCACTGTGTAGATTATGGTTGTGTTTGTATTTATTATATTTCTGGGAGGAGACATGGTGGAGATGCATGTAAGCAACGAGTGAGATTTATAAAGGGATTTTTATACAGGTTCGGGTTTACACATAGTTTTATAAACTGAAAACTTTTGTGCATACAAATGAAGTCTATGGAGAGTTCTGAGACCCCTGCTCTGTCATTGCTCTCAGAGGACTTCCTTAACTTGTGTAAGAAAATACTATGATCAATGCTGGTAATTTAACAGTAGATGGTCCCCACTGCATATTTCTCACACTTAAAGGATTTAAATGATCAAACAAATTTACACAAATATTACACAAAGATAATTCAAGTTCATACAAAATGCAGTATGTGGAAAATATTGAAACTTATAAGTAACTTAAACCGCATAAACACATGAAATAATGTTCTTTTTAGTGACATAATATGACCCCTTTAATAAATTAAATTATGATTTAAAAACTATATTTTATATCATTGAGTAATGTTAGAGTTTGTGTAACGCCCAGCACAGATAGCTCAGGACACTGAAGGTAAGGAATAACAAATATTTATTGAAAGTGCTCAACAAATAATTAATAAGCAGGAGTTCTCATCAGGTGATCAGGAGACTTAAGAGGACCATGGATCGGAGGCCATGGTGATTCATGGACAGCCCTCGACTGTGGTGGTTTGTGCACAGCCTGCGGCTGTGATGACTCATGAACAGCACCCAGCAGTGATGGCCTGGGGCTCTTGCAGCGTGAACTCGGCCTGCAGCGCTGGCTCTGGCAGCGTGAATTTCTGACAGCATGACCTCCGGCTGTGGCTCTGGTTCGAACAGCGTGACTGGTTCTGGCTCTGGCAGCTCGAACTCAGGCTGCGGCTCTGGCGCTGGCTCAGACAGCGTAACTGGTTCCGGCTCTGGCAACTCAAACTCTGGCTCGGACAGTGGGGTTAGCTTTAGCACTGGCGACATGAACTCTAACTGAGACTTTAACGCTGGCTTGGGCAACGTGACTGGCTTTGGTTCTGGTAACGCAAACTATGTTGGAGACTCTGGTTCTGACAGCATGAACTCCAGCTGTAGCTCTGGCGCTGGCTTGAACAGCGTGATTGGTTCTTGCAGTATAAACCTTGACTGTGCCTCTTGTTCTGGTTTTAACAACGTGATTGGCTTTGATTCTGGTAACGTGAACTCTGCTTGTGGTTCTGACTCTGAGTATACTGTGGAGGGCGCTCTAGGGACCCTCGAAGCTGGTCTGGCCCTGTATTTGCCCTCTTAGACCGGCTTGACTGAGGGTGCGCCTTCCTAGACAAGACAATCAGAGATAATGCTCTTCGGAACCAGACATGGAAAGATTGCGCCCTTCGTGACCAAACATGGGGAGAGGGCGCCCTTCGTGACCGGACAAGGGTAGCTTGCGCCCTTCGTGACTGGACAAGGGTAACTTGCGCCCTTCGTGACCAACCTGACGATGGATGCGCCCACCGTGACCCGCCAGTCGAGGATCTCGCCCTCACTGAGCACTGTGGGAGTGAGAGTGTGTGTGTGTATTGTAATCTGAATGCATGCATATGTTTAACTCAGTGCAGCTTAAACCACAGGACAAACAACATTATCATATCTACTCTAAACAGTACCAACATGGCAAAAAAAAGACCGTCTTGAACTTCTCGAGGTATGGCCACGGTTACTCCCCCCCTCAGGATCAATTCCTCTCCTTCCTCTGCCATCTTTCCAAAAAGTGTTCGTCCAAGCATGTCACGCGTCCGGTGCAGAAGGTGGCGCTAACACCAAACAGCTCATTGTCAACCGCAGTAAGAAGTCTTCACTGACGTTATCACCAGTGAGAGTATTTGGCAGACGGCGTATTTATGCGGGTTGATATAAATTACGAGTTTTTTGAAAATTATGTTGTGTGCACAATGTTATTATTGAAAACATAGGGGAGTATTATTCATTTCTCTAATTACCCAGAAATGTGTAAATGTGGTCTAAGTAATGATAAACGATGCTTAACACAGTGTTATGCTTTATGCAATGCTACATATATATATATATATATATATATCTTATGAAGTTCACTATAGAGGTGTGCCCAATTAGCTTAGTTTTTGTTCAAGCTTTGAGTCTGTGGAGCGCTGTAGCGGTAGACCAATCATACAGGACTTCGCCATCTGACCAATCACTGTGCGGGTTTACGGGAAGGAGGGGTTTACACAAACCAAGTCTTTGAACTGCTTCACACGAGTCGTTTACGAATCATTTAGAAATGGGGTAAAAGAAAATCTATTTTTAGAGAAAACTAAAGTGTTTTTTGACCTTGCATACATGTAAACCTGTTTTAAGACACTCATAAAACAATATTAGCCACCTTTTAAAATGGCATGATAGGGCACTTAAAAAAATAAGTTAATGGAAAAAGGAATATTATTAGCTGAAATGGAGCAAACTGAAGTTGTACAGGCATGTTTATCTGCTGTTTTAACTTTTAACTAACAGAAAGAGCTTCTGTTACTGCAGATGATCATGAGAGACTGAAACACCAATCTGAACAAGGTAAACTTGAGCTAGAGAAAGCAAAAATGGTGCTAGATTATTTGAAACTTAAAGTATTACCAGAAAGTAAAGTGAATACTGATAGTTCAAATGAATCTTGTGCTGTAGAAGTTTTTCCACTTCATCAAAATTTGAAGCTTGTTCCTAAATTCAATGAAACTGATCCAGATGTCTTTTTTTACTTTTTACGCTTCTTAAACGTGTTGCTGAAATGCAATGTTGGTCTAAAGCTAGTTGTGTATTGTTATTGCGGTCCGTTTTAGTTGGGAAGGCACAATTGGCATTTTCTGCCTTAACTGCTTCTGAGTGTAAAGATTATGACATCGTTAAATTGGCTGTGTTAAAAGCATATGATTTAGATCACGCAGGGTGATTCCAGGCCAGACTCACTTGGGGTTTGTACGAGATTTAAGACGTCATGTTACACATTGGTGTGCGGCTCTTGAGGTTGATACGTTTGATGATTTGCTTGAGTTGATCATAATTGAGCAGTTTAAAATCTCTGTCTCTGAACAAATTGCAAATTATGTTAATGAGCACAAAGTTCGATCTCCTGAGGAAGCTGCGTCATTAGCTGATGATTTTGTGCTCACTCACAAGACTACTTTCTCGTGGCAGAAACGGGAGAGAGCGACCGCAGCCCCGTTTGTAAATGTTACTCCACAATCTGGACGCATTTCAGGTAAATTCGATTTGTCAAAACATGTAACTATTGGCATGGAAAAGGACACTGGAAAAGCAGATTGTACTTAAAAGTAAAATAGTCAACTAAATTTAAGCCTGCAGCAATGCCCAATGCTGTTCATTCAGATGCTTATGAGACTGGAGATACATTTTCTAATGATTGTTTGTCTACTTATGCTCCTTTCATTACAGAAGGTTGGGTGACATTATTGAATGGAACTGTTGTAGTTCCTATTAAACTTTTCCGTAACACGGGAGCTGTAGATTAGTTCATTTTAGAATCCATTTTGCCTTTTTCCTCACAGTCTGACACAGGGGAGAGCATGTTAGTTCGGGGAATGGGGATGAATACATTAACAGTTCCTTTGCATAAAGTGAAACTAAACTCCGATTTAGTCAATGGTGAAGTGGTAGTAGGTCTGCGCCCCGTACTACCACTTGAGGGGGTACACCTTATCTTGGGTAACAAATTGGCAGGACATCGTGTTTGGCCTAATGTACCTCCTACAGTCTTGACTGAGGGACAACAAGAGATTGAAACGCAGGGCTCCGTAGCTATTGTCACTCGGGCAATGTCTAAAAACGCTGAGTATGTGCGTTCTGAAGAAACCAAAAGACCATCAAAGAAGAATGAGCCAAACTCACTCCTGAGCAATGCATGAGACCATTCGTACCCGAGGTGTTATTATCAAAGTTTTTTGTACAAAGTATTAAAGGTGCCATAAAATGCATAATGTTTTTTTTTTTTTTATGTTTCCTGATAACTACTTAGAAGGTATATAGCTTAAGTTAGGGCGCAAAAAAAAAAAAAACTCCAGAAATTGTTTTTGTGTCCATTTACAACCCTAGTATTTGTCTTCAGAATGAAATGATCTGTTCGGGCAGGTTCATAATTAATAATGTTGAACTCTGCTCTGATTGGCTGATGTGCCCCTGGCATCCCTCTCGACTGCAGCGAGGCTCTGCCTCCACACTGTTATTCTCTCCACAGAGCCCCGGACAGACCGATGACAGCCGTCCAGCAGTCAGGATACTAACTAACATCACTCCAGGAGGACCACACACAAAATAACTACTGCAGCTAAACCACAACTAAAAGCTGTCGGCCGTCCACAAAACACTCAGACTCATCTGTTGTTGTCATCATTAAGAGTTCTAGAGGTTTTGTTAGTCGTTGTTAAAAACCTGATTTAGTATCTGATCAGTAAATCAGAAACACAATCCCATTTGCTGACATTCATTCTAATTTGAAATCATCCTGTTTAGTACTATTGTAATAGAGATTCCCAATACAAATACTGCATGTCCAGAAAGCGCTTCTGCTTGTCTGTAGAAGATTCTGTACAATCCTCCCTCCATTTACTTCCAGGTTTGGTGTACTGGAGCAGTCTGTAACTTAAACACACAGCAGAGCCTCCATCATCTCACACTAACACTCCATCAGTCACACTACCCTTCACCATGATGCATGTTTAATTACAGTCGAGAGCAGATTACAGCAGGAGACCTGTGAGAGAACAGCGCAGCCAGCTGTTTGACTACTTGATCTGAGAAATAAATCAACTGAGCCGTTTAAACTGTAGCTCACATACATCACTCTGTGTGTTTTCTCTTCTGAAAGCTGCAAAACAGGCAGCCAGTAGTTCCAACATGAGAACCTTCATCAGTTCGCTGCAGTGATGTGTGATGCTGCGCTTGATTAAAGGGCGAACACTCACCTTCATGATGCACTGTGAGCGTCTGAAGCTGAATTCCTGCTCTGATCGGGACTGACGCAGCCCTTTATTGATCCAGGAATGTCTGGGATTGAGAGGCACAGTTTTCCAGCCGCTCCTTACTCCACCCTCTGTGTGATGATTCTGATCACTCCATCCCTGCTGTGAGACACAACCTCTCCAGCCACTCCAGCCAATGAGAGTCAGCTGAGCTCAAACTCCTCCTCCAAGATCAGAAGCACTACAAGAAGTTAAACAACACTCATTCAGTAGCACACGGGATAATTGCTGGAGCTGAGAGAAAAGAGTTTCAATTTGACACAGATGTGAATGGTATATTTCTCAGTGTTGTGTCATGTTTAGAGTTTTGGCACGGTGAGTGAAGTTTTGCAAAATGTGTTCAAGCAATGGGCAAAAACTGTAAAGGCACAATATGTAAGATTTTTGTTATTAAATACATGTAAAAATTAGTGTTCTATATTTCATGCAGTTGTGTTCTCATACGTTATCTAAGTTCTGTAGGATTAGCAAATTCAAAGAAATTCCAGATTTAAATAATTAATGACCCTGTTCCTTGTCGCCTATCAATGACGCAATATCAGCGCTAAACTTGGTTTCCGACACGTGGACAAAGGCGGAAGTGATAGTTATTTACTGTACTGGGCATTTCCATATCATAAATCATGATTACACTCTCAACAATCCCACAAAACGTAGATGTATACAAACTGAGGCAAGAAGATATTGGAACAGACAACTAAATGAAGTGAAAACAAATGTTGGCGTGGCATTTCCGAAATGGAGAGAGCATCGCAAAAACCTTGGACTGGACAGAGACTCCACTCTCGCGTGTGTTTTACAGTTTTTCTCACTTGCTAAAACACAATTTTTGAAACCTTGCTCCATTTTCTGAAACCATTGAACACAAAACCTTATCTTCAAGCACTATTTACAAAACTCCTCATCAAAATAAAACTTTCACCTCAAAAAGCACTGCTCTCAAATCATAAACAGAGTGATCAAAATGATATACACTATCAAGCAGTCAGTAAACAATACACCAAAAAATAGAAAACACATTCTCCTAAACATAGTTCTCAAGGAAAACTGTACAGGTGTGAATAGAGGTTTTTTTTGAAAATTCTAAATCTAGATCTGCAAATTGTGTTTTACCATGTGAAATAATTGAAGGTATTGAAACACACTGCACAGTTAGCTAAATGAGGTCAGGCAACTGAGAACTATGTTTAGCCAATGGGTTTTAGTGTTTTAGAAAAACTGTAATAGACGGGTAAGCACATATTCAGTATTCATTGTGTAAGTAAAAGTCATGTTATTGACAGGTGATAAAATGAATATAAATGAGCTTTTCATCCGTGAGCATGATTTGTGAAAACAACACATCCCAAAGTTCAACGCTCCATCATCGAACTTCGCTTTTGTTATTGTTTTGAAAATGTGACCTCTAGTGGCCAAAACTTACAAGTACACCAGTAAAGCTCTCAACACGAGATAAAACCAAACCATTGATTAAACCTGATTTCAAATCAAGATGAACATTTGAAGCGAGATGCACACAAAATCCAGCAGGATCTGTTTGGTCACGTGGACTGACTGCAATCCTTTACCCTACCCCTCACACAAAACCTCAAATCCCGTCAGCTCAATGGATCTAAGTGTTACAACGTCATTCGTTTTTTCATTTTCATTGCATGCAAATGAATGAATGCCTTCTTTTGTGGTTATAAATGTCTCTAATGCTCTAAAGTCCAGAGACCACCATGAGGGAGGAGAAACGTGTGGTGCCTGTTGTGGGTTAGCCAGAGCTGTATTTTTAAAGGTTTTTGCTAATATTACAGTTTTCCCAATTCTTTCCACACACATTCTGAAAGCATGCCACATATTGTCAGAACTCTACACACAAGTCAAAAAACACACACACCATGGGCAAAACCCTTCAATACTCCTACAAAATCAAACTTTACTTTCAAAACAATGTAATTTCTTCTCAAAATGGAATTTTGTTTTGAAATTACACACACAATCCATCACATGAATAGACATTTATAAGAACCAGTTCAACACTGATGTGCTTAATGTTAAATACTATGAGCACTTCTTCTCCATTCATCATAATGACTTCCTGTAAGCCTTGCAGCTCTGCTGCATCCTCTCTTCTATTTCAGTCTGGCCACGGCATCAACTGCTGTATCTCCACATGCATCTTCTATAGCTTGGAGAAGGGGTAAGTGTGTGTAGATTTCGCTCAGACACTTTTCATCTCCAGACAGAAAAAGAATTCTCAATAAGATTGAAGAACAGAAAATATGGAGGGAGATAAACAACTAAAAAATGTTTTATGAAGCTGTGTTTCTAAATGATGTGTGACAGGTATTACCCATGTGATGAGTTCGTATGCAAAGTAGGGCAGCTGAATTTACAATTTTGAATGACAGCATATTCCTCGTGAAAACGAGAGATTTTCTTCATGAAAACTGTGCCTAATGCAGAGAATTGTGAGTAGTGTTTTGAAAAAGTGTGTCCTAAAGCTGCAGTGTGAGTGTGAAGCAGGAAGTGTGCTTGTCGTTCAGCAGAACTGGTTCAGGGGGCTGGTGCATCAGTTACATGCAGCAGTCGTTGTGTCTCATGTACAAGTCATCGTGTGGAAACAACTAAGAAAAACTGTAATAGCAAAAACCAAAAGAGTGCTCGTGCTATAATCCTGTGATCAGACTGACAAGGTACCTAGCAACACAGAAGTCACCAAAAAAGGCAGTTTGGTCGAAGACTACTGAAAATACAACGCTTAAACCAGAGCCGTTTCTCAATGATTTCTCAATTCTCAACGGCTCTGGCTTAAACATGGCTGATCAAACACAGGAAGCCCGCCTTCTGAATAAAATAGCCCATCGCTGATCTGTAAAGGCATCACAAAGGCATTTATAATGCTATTTAACAAAGAGAAACAGCATTTATAACACAGTTGTTGTCAGATTTTATTTGTGATTGCAAACATGACATTTATTTGTAAGCTTAGTGGGCAATTTGGGAGAATTTGATGTTTCCCCATTCAAAGAGATGGATGCCTGAGAGGCGTTTCTAAGTTTGCCGCCAATTGACCTGAAATAGAGACTAAAGAAACTTAGGTTTGGTGTGCCTTGCATTTTCAAACATAAAAAAAACACATTCTACCCAGGGACCCAGATCACTGATTGTTTTGTGTGTAGAGTTTTGACATAATGTGCCAAATCTTGCAAAAAGTGTGTAAGCAATAGGCAAAACTGTAATATATTACAGTTTTTCTCGATTGCTTTCTTGAAACTATGCCTCATATTCTCACAAAAGTAAACACAAATCCATAACA
>JAUMHP010000063.1:192883-207260 GCA_032361065.1 Enteromius trimaculatus
ATTCTCGTCATTATACATTACCATCACTCTGTTCTTCTATTTGATAATGTTCAGTGCTTTGCTACAATCTGTATTGTACTGACAATATCTTGAACAGGAGCGCTTCACAAGAATTAAACGAAACTCAGCGAAAAAAAACCCATAAATACGAAAAGCTTTAAATAACCACTTCACAAAACAAAACAAAATAAAAAAATCGAAAGCAAAACCTCTTTCATTATAACTTCCTTAAAGATGACTTGAGGTGCATCAGAGGAGATGGCGAGTCAGGAAACGTAGGACATATTCCTGGTGATGACAGCGTTGCTGATGCTGTGACGAGCTGTAGTCTAGAGCGTGTATTTGAATGCTGCGCTGACGGCACGCTCTCTGCTCCAGCATTACCAGGCTTGGAAGAAAACTCAGACTGTGTTCGTCTGAAAGAAAGTCATACACACCTAGGATGGCTTCAGGGTGAGAAACATATGGGGGGATTTTCATTTTTTGGGTGAACTATTCCTTTGATGAGACATTTCATGCCTAACTGTTCCTAACAGTGATGACTGCAAATATGGAAAGCTAGACTGAATCTGCACAGAAATCAGTACTGAGCTCTAATGCTCGTGAAATAATGTGATTTAGAACACATCATCTTTAAAGTATTTGTTATTCTACAAAAATAGTCTTTAATGTTTCTGTAATTATCCTCTGTGTGTGTGTGTGTGTGTGTGATGAGTCTCTAGTAATGTGTGTTATCTCTTTAACAGTGCCGGAAATAGTTATCATACTTTCATTCCCCTTTATCATCAAGCTTACCAGCTCAACCCCATCACAATTAAGATTACAGATTACTATCTGACATCTAAAGGACTAAAACAATAGCACTGTGATTTTAGTTACATTTCTACATTATTCCAGAAATAAGAAAATCATAGAAATACAATTAACTTCAGTACATTATGCATTTAAATATATATATATTTATATAAGAAATAAAAGGCTTCACTAGTATTGAGTGACCCATCTAATGTGTTCTAATGTAGTTTAACATCATTTGACATATTTTAAACAAAGTAACAACAGCAGTGAGACCCGAAGGCTGTTTTTTTTTTCATATTAAAGTATTTTGTTTGGTGGGGGGGGTTTCCTGTAATTTGAAGCCTGCGCAGGAGACTGGTTTGACTGAGATGATGTTCAGGACAGGGTTAATTAGGAGGTTAATTGTGCCGTGGACATCAGTGATTACTGATAAAAGAGATGTTCAGTGCGGTCTGTGGAGGATCCGGACCCTGCTTCTACAGTATCTGTTTCAGGTTTTGTTTGTTTTATTAATATTGTTTTGCTCCGTGTGCAGGGACTCCAGTGACGTGTGAGTAACGCTCTGTGTCCGTGTACCACAGATTACTGTCACAGGACACGGCTGTTTGCTTAACCTCTTCACCAGCAGGAGGCAAAGGGCAAACACACAGGCCTGTCGTTAGCCTGATTACTTCACAACTCGTCAGGCACGGCCGGACTGAAGTACACTTCCACTGACACAGCACTCTCCGATCTTCTCTGGAGGAAAGTCAGACTCTCTTCTTGAGATCTTGCATTGTTTCTGTGCTCAGAATGCTGTTCTTCACGTGTTTAGGATGTAGGAGTAGCATCTGAAGCCTGGTTTGGAAGCTGGGATGGAACGATGGTGTGATAAGAGTGTAAAATACTCTCATCTATTCCTGTTTCTGTGAATGACTGGAGCATAAGAAGCTGAGAATCGACCTGAACTGGATGATTCAGCCAAATCACGTCTTTTATATGTGCAGAAGCATGAAATAGAGCCACTGAGAACCTCTGCCCAACTTCCAGGCCATACCATCTTCAACCACATGAAGAAGCAAACGCAACACATGCAGAACATCTGAATCATTATAAAGCAAGCAAACCTTTCTTTAAACGTGTTTGTCAAATGTATATAACTGTGTAAATAGAACATGATTATATTTCTAAAGTGCAGCATTCTACCACACGGTGATTAAAACGCTGTTCAAGAGACAGTTTCGTGCTTCTGTGTTGTAGTCAGCACATTTCAAATCGAAAATGACATCAGTGTATGTTTTTGGAAGAAAGCGAATTTTGTCCTACAGTAAATGTTCATTTCTGTATTTTATTAGTCAACGTAATTTCATAATAACACATAGGTTCCACATTCTGTACATTAGGTCATAAAGGAATTTGTGCTAAAAAATCTTTAGTCGTATAAAAATCATAAGCAAACACTTATTTCTGTTTGTAAATTGTAGTTTCACCTGTGGGATTTACACAATTGACTGTAATGATGGCTTCTGGAGCCGTGTTTTCTCACTGGAGGAGGATGAGCTCAGGAGAAGATAAGCGTGATTGGAAGTGACTTCCAGTGCACTGATCCATGCGGGTTATTAGTGTTGTCACGAAATGTTGCAGATGCGGCTGCGCATGCGCTCTGCTCCTCCCTCAAGCCCACAGCCTCTGCGTGCGCTGACCGAGCAGCACTGGACGGACCTGTGAAGATCAGATCGTCCTCTGATGGACAGAACACAGGTCACTCCAGTGCTGGACCGGTATGATGGATCACTAACAGATGACAGACAGAGAGGCGGTGTAAAGATGATTTCAGCTCAGAAGCTGGCTCTTATATTGCTTTCTTCTTTACTGCTTGTGAACATTCATCGCTGTGAAAAGATTTCCAAAACCAGTAGTATCTCCATGAGATTTATTTTTGTATTTTTTTAGGAAGGCTATTGAAAAATATGTTTATTTTGCGGCACTGAAATCTTTAAACCGTTGTTGAATGGCATAAAACAAATAATGTTATTAGTGATGAAAGTCTGGAGAGATGTAAAGGGTCCAGACAGATTAATAGAGGCTCAGATGATATTATCATAAATTGACCAGTGTCTGCTGTGAATGAAGAGCAGAAATCTATTATTATGGAATATGGAACAGTTAGACTATTACACACACAGGAAGCTTGGTTTTGAGTGTTCCTGCCGATTTTAATGCCGATCCTGCTATAGCACCCAATTATTTAATATAGGCCTAAAAACTGCGTGATGGGCCGGTGTAAACATTCATTATAATAGCATTACAAATGATTAGTATTATCATTTCATTTGTGTATTATTAATGGTGCATGGCTAGCAATATCATGGCTAGTTTCCAAAAAAGAATAGTTCATTTTAGAAACTCTGAATATGGAAAGCCGCATTATTATTATTATTATTATTTTCAATAAAATGAAATAAAATAAATCACCTCTACATATTATTGCAGAAAAATATCATGTGTATATGATGTCTTGTTTTGGCTGGAGGTTTTTTCTGTAGTTGTTCTGTAACGTCATCCGGAAACGATTCAGAAGGAAATTATTCGATATTAAATTAGCGTACAGTTCATTTTTATCTAAGTTTATTTAACCTATTTATAATTTACTTCATTAAATGAGTGTAACCAGTCTATTTTAGTTTCGTAGAAATGTAGCTAAAGGCTATTTTATTTCGGCTACGGCTTGTTTAGTTTTTTCATGCTCTTCCGACTAAACCAATTATATCTAGCCTCGAAAAATATACAAATAATAAACAAACAAACAATAACAATATAACTGAACAATAGCCTAACAGTTTGTTTTTATTATATTATCCCATACTTTAATAAACGGGTCTTTAATTTTAGCGCAGATGCTTTTTTAGGCGACTTAAAATGTTTTTATACCCAAATCTTTTTGGCCTGCTTTTTTAAGTAGGCTATATGTTCATATTTTTCCGAATATGTTCATTTCTTCAAGTCCATATTCTCACAACACACGAACTGACACTGAAATCCCCCGTCTTTGAAAAAGCTGTGTAAAATAAAAATAAAAAACAGGCTAA
Organism: Enteromius trimaculatus; assembly: GCA_032361065.1. Classification (NCBI taxonomy): domain Eukaryota; kingdom Metazoa; phylum Chordata; class Actinopteri; order Cypriniformes; family Cyprinidae; genus Enteromius; species Enteromius trimaculatus. Next base: position 196,750 of record JAUMHP010000063.1, read on the forward strand.
ATAAATAAATAGGCCTACATACATACATAAATTCCATAATTTACTCACCGTCATTTCTTTCATGAATTTCATAAAAAAACGCTATGCATTTTCCTGCAGAATAATTATTAAACAACGGTCTGTAAAAGGAGAAAAACTAAAAGGTTTTAGGTTTCTGAATTAAAGGCTGTGTTTTCGTTCAGAGAGAGCCGTGACACAATCATTTCTGGCCAAGCACGAATTATAGGCCTATTACTTTAATCAAGCAATCTCGTTTTCGCTGTTTAATTAAATTTGCTCATATTATACATTTAAATTTGAAAAGACACACAGTAAAAAGAAACTCCCCTTTTTATTTTATTTTTTACATTTTCACAAAAGCATTAGATTTTTTTTTTATTAGTAGGGTAGTACAAATTCTTAATTTCGGTAAATACAAAAGCGCTTTTTTTCTCCAGTGCTAAACAAAGAATCCCTTTTTTTTAAGTGCAAAACTTTAAAACAATAATTTTCGCCCACCATCGTCGGGTTAAACCGGAGTCCACCTCCTCGAGAGTGAGTTCTGCTCTGTTTGCTGTGAAGGAGTGAGTGCGCGCGCTTTAGATTCATGCTGATAGAGTGTAGATTCTTAGATCGCGTGCTTCATTCAAATGCATTCGTTTACAAATTGCCGTATAATATTTTTTAACTAGACGTTAATTCGTTTGTCTAGGCTATTGTTGCAGGCTACGAAATAAGAGATAATAAATGAGGCCTATATGTGGCATGTAGCCGCGTCATTTTTAACTGAATCCTGTCTCACGAGTGGCCCGAGATTCTCCTTTGTGTATTTATTCATATGAAAAAGACAAAACGTACTTGTAAACTGGGACGCTGTTTCTCAAACATGACCTTAAACACTCTGACGACGTGCACGCGCCTCCACAAGATCACGCAAGACGTATTTGATCAGCCCTTGTGTGGTTATGAGTGGGACCTGAGAAACTGGAAATAAATAAAAGCCCTGATGAGCGTCTCTGCTTCTTCTACTTATTCTCAAACTCCCAAATTATGACCAGCAACAAATATAACTCCAGCAGGACTGCTGATGAAGCGATCACGACATCAAACACACTTAAGAAATAGAATATAAATTAACAGCATATAAATAGTCTGGAGTTAAATCGCTTTATGTAACCATTCATTTTTCACCAAAAGGTAAGAACTCCCGCGCTTTCCAAGCACATTAATCTGCGTATCATATGCGCGCCAGGTCCTCGATCTGGCGCAAACCCGTTCAGATGTGTCTAGTCCCGGACTGTATGATTTCATCGCAGCGAAATCCGTTTCCCGTTAGTTTAGAATCAGTCCGGAGAGACTCTGTCTTGGTGTGACAAAACTCCAGGTAAGCCGCCGGAAACGGCAGGTGAGAACCTGAGGGAGTCGGGGAGTAATGTCTGCTGACAGCTGAACGCGGTTTGCTGTAGGGCCGGTGGGTGCAAGTAGCCTGACGGGACAGATAACGAACCCATCCCGTAAGAGTTCGTCAAACCGAGAGCACCGCTGGAACTCCCCAGAACGGGCCGCGGCTCGACTCCAGGGACGAAGGAACCGTAGTGACCCTGATTCAGAAACCCGTGCGCTGTTCCGTTGTAATGCGGGTGGTGTAAAGATAACAGAGGCGATATTTGCCAGTAAAGGGGATTATTTGCCGCCTCGTTTATTCCCAAACCCAACGGGGAAAATCGCAGTCCTCGTTTGATCGCCAGCTTTCCTCTGGAGGTCGCCGAGCGTCTCCGGAGTTTGCCGGTCGTTCCGCCGATGAAGACATCGTCGCTCGAGGGGTCCAGCATCCAGTAGTTTCCTTTCCCAGGGTCGTCGTAATGTCTTGGCACTTTAACGAAACATTTATTGAGACTTAAGTTGTGACGGATGGAATTCTGCCAGCCCTGCTTGTGCTCCCGGTAAAACGGAAAGTTCTTCATGATGAACTCGTAGATTCCGTTAAGCGTTAGTCTCTTCTCAGGGCTTTGTCTAATTGCCATCATGATCAGCGCGTTGTAGCTGAACGGCGGCTTGTCGAGCTTCGCAGTTTTGCTCGGTTCCTCCGCGGCGTCTTTGACTTTCTCCGCGGGATGCATCTCCTCGGGCTCCGCAGATCTTCTGGGATCCGACGGCGGCTTGTGCTTCTCCGGTCGCGCCGTGTCGTGTCTGTCATTTCTGGATGGAAGCAGCAGACTCTTGATGCTGAAGGAACTCAGCTTTTGCAGCGCCGTTGATTCTTTCTGATCCATGTCGCTTTATCAAACTTTTTTTGTTTGAAAAATAAAGGTCCGGCGTTGTCAGGACATCCTCTGTGAGGAACAGCTCTTGGAGAGGAGAAGAGCCAGAACTGGAGAAAAAGGAACTCACTAATTAAGGTGGTTTCTTGATCTGGTTTCATCACTGAATGAGGGAGGAGCTCTGAGCGGATCGTTTTAACACACAGCTGATCCTGAGCTGATGCACGCTTCCAGACTACAGGCTCCGGAAGTTACGGGCGACCACAGTTTCATCATTACATGACAAATACATACAACACACACACACACACACACACATGCATGTTGGTTTTTGTGATTTATGGGGAGTTTATTTTATTTAATTATTTATGGTGTTCTACTGTACAGACTGTATGTGGTATTGTCCTACACTGACCCTACACCTAAACCTACCCCTTACAGGAAACACTACACACTTCTACATTCTCAAAACACCATTTACTATGTTTATTTAAGTCTTTTGAATTACAGGGACACTGAAAATATCCTCATAAATCACCTTCATATTGTAATACCTGTCATACCCATGTCATTATATACATCTGTGTCCTCATAAACCACACACACACACACACACACAAAAACCAAGAATATGTTTTGTCCCCCAAATAGCAATTTATCCAGTAATTGTTTTGTTATTATTTGATAATTTGTGATTCAGTTTTTCTGTATTTCTGTAAGAATGTTTGTTTTTGTAAGAACTCTTGTTTGATTACTTCAGAAATTCTACTTTTGAGCAAATGACAATAAAACTAGAAACACAAAGACTGCAGTGTTTCAGTGTGTTGCTGCTGAGATGAAGAGTCACTCAGATGCTGCTTGTGTGAAAGGTTTTGTTGCAAGAATTAGATTTGTATAAAGGAGTGTTAGGTTTTGATTGCAGGCGTAGATGCGAGTTGTTGATCTCTAAGTGCTATGTCTGTGTTTTGACATAATGGGCCAAATTCTGCAAAATAGACAAAAACTGTAATAATCTGAAATTGAACATGAACTAGATCAAATCAAAGAAAGCGCTTCTTAAAATGCAACTTTATAATGATCAGTACATCTAAATTCAACCAAATATCATGGAGTTTGACTGTCATTACAGTTTTTGTCTTACACACTTTCTGCTAAATTTGGACCATTATGTCAAAACTCTACACACAAACCAATCAGACATACAATACAGATTAACAGCTCACATCTACGCCAACATGAAACACTGCCATCAAAACCTAACACTCCTTTATAAAAATCTAATTCTTGCAACAAAACCTTTCACACAAGCAGCATCTGAGTGACTCTTCATCTCAGCAGCAACACACTGAAACACTGCAGTCTTTGTGTTTCTAGTTTTATTGTCATTTGCTCAAAAGTAGAATTTCTGAAGTAATCAAACAAGAGTTCTTACAAAAACAAACATTCTTACAGAAATACAGAAAAACTGAATCACAAATTATCAAATAATAACAAAACAATTACTGGATAAATTGCTATTTGGGGGACAAAACATATTCTTGGTTTTTGTGTGTGTGTGTGTGTGTGTGGTTTATGAGGACACAGATGTATATAATGACATGGGTATGACAGGTATTACAATATGAAGGTGATTTATGAGGATATTTTCAGTGTCCCTGTAATTCAAAAGACTTAAATAAACATAGTAAATGGTGTTTTGAGAATGTAGAAGTGTGTAGTGTTTCCTGTAAGGGGTAGGTTTAGGTGTAGGGTCAGTGTAGGACAATACCACATACAGTCTGTACAGTAGAACACCATAAATAATTAAATAAAATAAACTCCCCATAAATCACAAAAACCAACATGCATGTGTGTGTGTGTGTGTGTGTGTTGTATGTATTTGTCATGTAATGATGAAACTGTGGTCGCCCGTAACTTCCGGAGCCTGTAGTCTGGAAGCGTGCATCAGCTCAGGATCAGCTGTGTGTTAAAACGATCCGCTCAGAGCTCCTCCCTCATTCAGTGATGAAACCAGATCAAGAAACCACCTTAATTAGTGAGTTCCTTTTTCTCCAGTTCTGGCTCTTCTCCTCTCCAAGAGCTGTTCCTCACAGAGGATGTCCTGACAACGCCGGACCTTTATTTTTCAAACAAAAAAAGTTTGATAAAGCGACATGGATCAGAAAGAATCAACGGCGCTGCAAAAGCTGAGTTCCTTCAGCATCAAGAGTCTGCTGCTTCCATCCAGAAATGACAGACACGACACGGCGCGACCGGAGAAGCACAAGCCGCCGTCGGATCCCAGAAGATCTGCGGAGCCCGAGGAGATGCATCCCGCGGAGAAAGTCAAAGACGCCGCGGAGGAACCGAGCAAAACTGCGAAGCTCGACAAGCCGCCGTTCAGCTACAACGCGCTGATCATGATGGCAATTAGACAAAGCCCTGAGAAGAGACTAACGCTTAACGGAATCTACGAGTTCATCATGAAGAACTTTCCGTTTTACCGGGAGCACAAGCAGGGCTGGCAGAATTCCATCCGTCACAACTTAAGTCTCAATAAATGTTTCGTTAAAGTGCCAAGACATTACGACGACCCTGGGAAAGGAAACTACTGGATGCTGGACCCCTCGAGCGACGATGTCTTCATCGGCGGAACGACCGGCAAACTCCGGAGACGCTCGGCGACCTCCAGAGGAAAGCTGGCGATCAAACGAGGACTGCGATTTTCCCCGTTGGGTTTGGGAATAAACGAGGCGGCAAATAATCCCCTTTACTGGCAAATATCGCCTCTGTTATCTTTACACCACCCGCATTACAACGGAACAGCGCACGGGTTTCTGAATCAGGGTCACTACGGTTCCTTCGTCCCTGGAGTCGAGCCGCGGCCCGTTCTGGGGAGTTCCAGCGGTGCTCTCGGTTTGACGAACTCTTACGGGATGGGTTCGTTATCTGTCCCGTCAGGCTACTTGCACCCACCGGCCCTACAGCAAACCGCGTTCAGCTGTCAGCAGACATTACTCCCCGACTCCCTCAGGTTCTCACCTGCCGTTTCCGGCGGCTTACCTGGAGTTTTGTCACACCAAGACAGAGTCTCTCCGGACTGATTCTAAACTAACGGGAAACGGATTTCGCTGCGATGAAATCATACAGTCCGGGACTAGACACATCTGAACGGGTTTGCGCCAGATCGAGGACCTGGCGCGCATATGATACGCAGATTAATGTGCTTGGAAAGCGCGGGAGTTCTTACCTTTTGGTGAAAAATGAATGGTTACATAAAGCGATTTAACTCCAGACTATTTATATGCTGTTAATTTATATTCTATTTCTTAAGTGTGTTTGATGTCGTGATCGCTTCATCAGCAGTCCTGCTGGAGTTATATTTGTTGCTGGTCATAATTTGGGAGTTTGAGAATAAGTAGAAGAAGCAGAGACGCTCATCAGGGCTTTTATTTATTTCCAGTTTCTCAGGTCCCACTCATAACCACACAAGGGCTGATCAAATACGTCTTGCGTGATCTTGTGGAGGCGCGTGCACGTCGTCAGAGTGTTTAAGGTCATGTTTGAGAAACAGCGTCCCAGTTTACAAGTACGTTTTGTCTTTTTCATATGAATAAATACACAAAGGAGAATCTCGGGCCACTCGTGAGACAGGATTCAGTTAAAAATGACGCGGCTACATGCCACATATAGGCCTCATTTATTATCTCTTATTTCGTAGCCTGCAACAATAGCCTAGACAAACGAATTAACGTCTAGTTAAAAAATATTATACGGCAATTTGTAAACGAATGCATTTGAATGAAGCACGCGATCTAAGAATCTACACTCTATCAGCATGAATCTAAAGCGCGCGCACTCACTCCTTCACAGCAAACAGAGCAGAACTCACTCTCGAGGAGGTGGACTCCGGTTTAACCCGACGATGGTGGGCGAAAATTATTGTTTTAAAGTTTTGCACTTAAAAAAAAGGGATTCTTTGTTTAGCACTGGAGAAAAAAAGCGCTTTTGTATTTACCGAAATTAAGAATTTGTACTACCCTACTAATAAAAAAAAAATCTAATGCTTTTGTGAAAATGTAAAAAATAAAATAAAAAGGGGAGTTTCTTTTTACTGTGTGTCTTTTCAAATTTAAATGTATAATATGAGCAAATTTAATTAAACAGCGAAAACGAGATTGCTTGATTAAAGTAATAGGCCTATAATTCGTGCTTGGCCAGAAATGATTGTGTCACGGCTCTCTCTGAACGAAAACACAGCCTTTAATTCAGAAACCTAAAACCTTTTAGTTTTTCTCCTTTTACAGACCGTTGTTTAATAATTATTCTGCAGGAAAATGCATAGCGTTTTTTTATGAAATTCATGAAAGAAATGACGGTGAGTAAATTATGGAATTTATGTATGTATGTAGGCCTATTTATTTATTTAGCCTGTTTTTTATTTTTATTTTACACAGCTTTTTCAAAGACGGGGGATTTCAGTGTCAGTTCGTGTGTTGTGAGAATATGGACTTGAAGAAATGAACATATTCGGAAAAATATGAACATATAGCCTACTTAAAAAAGCAGGCCAAAAAGATTTGGGTATAAAAACATTTTAAGTCGCCTAAAAAAGCATCTGCGCTAAAATTAAAGACCCGTTTATTAAAGTATGGGATAATATAATAAAAACAAACTGTTAGGCTATTGTTCAGTTATATTGTTATTGTTTGTTTGTTTATTATTTGTATATTTTTCGAGGCTAGATATAATTGGTTTAGTCGGAAGAGCATGAAAAAACTAAACAAGCCGTAGCCGAAATAAAATAGCCTTTAGCTACATTTCTACGAAACTAAAATAGACTGGTTACACTCATTTAATGAAGTAAATTATAAATAGGTTAAATAAACTTAGATAAAAATGAACTGTACGCTAATTTAATATCGAATAATTTCCTTCTGAATCGTTTCCGGATGACGTTACAGAACAACTACAGAAAAAACCTCCAGCCAAAACAAGACATCATATACACATGATATTTTTCTGCAATAATATGTAGAGGTGATTTATTTTATTTCATTTTATTGAAAATAATAATAATAATAATAATGCGGCTTTCCATATTCAGAGTTTCTAAAATGAACTATTCTTTTTTGGAAACTAGCCATGATATTGCTAGCCATGCACCATTAATAATACACAAATGAAATGATAATACTAATCATTTGTAATGCTATTATAATGAATGTTTACACCGGCCCATCACGCAGTTTTTAGGCCTATATTAAATAATTGGGTGCTATAGCAGGATCGGCATTAAAATCGGCAGGAACACTCAAAACCAAGCTTCCTGTGTGTGTAATAGTCTAACTGTTCCATATTCCATAATAATAGATTTCTGCTCTTCATTCACAGCAGACACTGGTCAATTTATGATAATATCATCTGAGCCTCTATTAATCTGTCTGGACCCTTTACATCTCTCCAGACTTTCATCACTAATAACATTATTTGTTTTATGCCATTCAACAACGGTTTAAAGATTTCAGTGCCGCAAAATAAACATATTTTTCAATAGCCTTCCTAAAAAAATACAAAAATAAATCTCATGGAGATACTACTGGTTTTGGAAATCTTTTCACAGCGATGAATGTTCACAAGCAGTAAAGAAGAAAGCAATATAAGAGCCAGCTTCTGAGCTGAAATCATCTTTACACCGCCTCTCTGTCTGTCATCTGTTAGTGATCCATCATACCGGTCCAGCACTGGAGTGACCTGTGTTCTGTCCATCAGAGGACGATCTGATCTTCACAGGTCCGTCCAGTGCTGCTCGGTCAGCGCACGCAGAGGCTGTGGGCTTGAGGGAGGAGCAGAGCGCATGCGCAGCCGCATCTGCAACATTTCGTGACAACACTAATAACCCGCATGGATCAGTGCACTGGAAGTCACTTCCAATCACGCTTATCTTCTCCTGAGCTCATCCTCCTCCAGTGAGAAAACACGGCTCCAGAAGCCATCATTACAGTCAATTGTGTAAATCCCACAGGTGAAACTACAATTTACAAACAGAAATAAGTGTTTGCTTATGATTTTTATACGACTAAAGATTTTTTAGCACAAATTCCTTTATGACCTAATGTACAGAATGTGGAACCTATGTGTTATTATGAAATTACGTTGACTAATAAAATACAGAAATGAACATTTACTGTAGGACAAAATTCGCTTTCTTCCAAAAACATACACTGATGTCATTTTCGATTTGAAATGTGCTGACTACAACACAGAAGCACGAAACTGTCTCTTGAACAGCGTTTTAATCACCGTGTGGTAGAATGCTGCACTTTAGAAATATAATCATGTTCTATTTACACAGTTATATACATTTGACAAACACGTTTAAAGAAAGGTTTGCTTGCTTTATAATGATTCAGATGTTCTGCATGTGTTGCGTTTGCTTCTTCATGTGGTTGAAGATGGTATGGCCTGGAAGTTGGGCAGAGGTTCTCAGTGGCTCTATTTCATGCTTCTGCACATATAAAAGACGTGATTTGGCTGAATCATCCAGTTCAGGTCGATTCTCAGCTTCTTATGCTCCAGTCATTCACAGAAACAGGAATAGATGAGAGTATTTTACACTCTTATCACACCATCGTTCCATCCCAGCTTCCAAACCAGGCTTCAGATGCTACTCCTACATCCTAAACACGTGAAGAACAGCATTCTGAGCACAGAAACAATGCAAGATCTCAAGAAGAGAGTCTGACTTTCCTCCAGAGAAGATCGGAGAGTGCTGTGTCAGTGGAAGTGTACTTCAGTCCGGCCGTGCCTGACGAGTTGTGAAGTAATCAGGCTAACGACAGGCCTGTGTGTTTGCCCTTTGCCTCCTGCTGGTGAAGAGGTTAAGCAAACAGCCGTGTCCTGTGACAGTAATCTGTGGTACACGGACACAGAGCGTTACTCACACGTCACTGGAGTCCCTGCACACGGAGCAAAACAATATTAATAAAACAAACAAAACCTGAAACAGATACTGTAGAAGCAGGGTCCGGATCCTCCACAGACCGCACTGAACATCTCTTTTATCAGTAATCACTGATGTCCACGGCACAATTAACCTCCTAATTAACCCTGTCCTGAACATCATCTCAGTCAAACCAGTCTCCTGCGCAGGCTTCAAATTACAGGAAACCCCCCCCACCAAACAAAATACTTTAATATGAAAAAAAAAACAGCCTTCGGGTCTCACTGCTGTTGTTACTTTGTTTAAAATATGTCAAATGATGTTAAACTACATTAGAACACATTAGATGGGTCACTCAATACTAGTGAAGCCTTTTATTTCTTATATAAATATATATATATTTAAATGCATAATGTACTGAAGTTAATTGTATTTCTATGATTTTCTTATTTCTGGAATAATGTAGAAATGTAACTAAAATCACAGTGCTATTGTTTTAGTCCTTTAGATGTCAGATAGTAATCTGTAATCTTAATTGTGATGGGGTTGAGCTGGTAAGCTTGATGATAAAGGGGAATGAAAGTATGATAACTATTTCCGGCACTGTTAAAGAGATAACACACATTACTAGAGACTCATCACACACACACACACACACACAGAGGATAATTACAGAAACATTAAAGACTATTTTTGTAGAATAACAAATACTTTAAAGATGATGTGTTCTAAATCACATTATTTCACGAGCATTAGAGCTCAGTACTGATTTCTGTGCAGATTCAGTCTAGCTTTCCATATTTGCAGTCATCACTGTTAGGAACAGTTAGGCATGAAATGTCTCATCAAAGGAATAGTTCACCCAAAAAATGAAAATCCCCCCATATGTTTCTCACCCTGAAGCCATCCTAGGTGTGTATGACTTTCTTTCAGACGAACACAGTCTGAGTTTTCTTCCAAGCCTGGTAATGCTGGAGCAGAGAGCGTGCCGTCAGCGCAGCATTCAAATACACGCTCTAGACTACAGCTCGTCACAGCATCAGCAACGCTGTCATCACCAGGAATATGTCCTACGTTTCCTGACTCGCCATCTCCTCTGATGCACCTCAAGTCATCTTTAAGGAAGTTATAATGAAAGAGGTTTTGCTTTCGATTTTTTTATTTTGTTTTGTTTTGTGAAGTGGTTATTTAAAGCTTTTCGTATTTATGGGTTTTTTTTCGCTGAGTTTCGTTTAATTCTTGTGAAGCGCTCCTGTTCAAGATATTGTCAGTACAATACAGATTGTAGCAAAGCACTGAACATTATCAAATAGAAGAACAGAGTGATGGTAATGTATAATGACGAGAAT
>JAUMHP010000063.1:238340-256799 GCA_032361065.1 Enteromius trimaculatus
ACTAACTCAATTACTTTTTGGCAGAAGTAATTTGTAACTGTAACTAATTACTTTTTTAAAGTAATATGACAACACTGATTGCAGGTGCCATAGAATGATGCCACATAACTACAGCGGCCACCTGTCAGAGGAGGGCTACTTCAAGAGAAAAGGCTACTATTCTGTAGTCCCCCAGGGTGTTGTGGATGGAAAAGAGAGGTTTCAGGACTTCTTTGTAGGAGCACCTGGTAATTGTACATAGATTCCTGTAAATGTCATGCACCAATAGACCACAAGCATAGCAAAAGATATGCAAGATATGTAGATACTCAGCAAAAAAACCCACTTCTTCATAAGACGGGTAGGAAAAAATGGGGAGATGAGTATTTTGTAGCATCTTGGAGACGATTTATGCTATGTGTATACAAATATGTCATTTTCAATACCCCCTGTATATGCTGGATGAGAATATAGAGCTTAAACACACAATTGCATTGGTAGGCCCTCCTCCTCTTCTACTGAAGTCAGTATTCTAGAATAAACAGATTGTTCTGTTATACAGTATAACATTTGCACTACCCCCTGTACAGGCTCTGTGCACAGCTGCAGTCTTGACAGAAAGGTCCTAATTAGTCCTGAAATTGGTGTGTCAGTTTGCCAACATTTCTGTCAAACTAGATCACAATACAGCCAGAAGCCCACCTTCTTTAAATGTACTTGCCGCTCTGAAAAAGTAAGTTTCCCACCCTATGAAACTGTTCTCTTATCTTAAGGTACATGCTTCTCTGCAACAGCACCTACATCAGTCATAAACAGGTAAGTATAGGGAAGAGCCTATCGCCCGTTTCCTGGTGTGTGAGCTGACTTTGTGTACTGTAATCTTTTGGCAGGGTCAAATGCAAATGGAGGAGAATGAGTGGCTGGATGTGGTGGTCATGCTGCATGCTCCACGAAATCTGCACCGGACCTACAGACTTGCTGGGTGCCCTCGTCATGAGGATGAGAACACTTGAAGAGTTCAGATCTACTTTTTTGCAAGTTTCCTTTTGCTGCACATTTAAATGCAATTGTTCTTAGATATGATAGTGATATGATATTTATCATTAGATATGATATGATACTTCAGTTCTTTTTACTATTTAGTTTTTTTGATGTGCTTTTGTACTTGATGTTATTCCAATTGAATACAGTGTATCCAGTGTTGCAGTAGTGGGTCTGTTATTTGTTGTAATGCCTATCATCACATGGATGCCTGCACTCTACGTGTCTGGTGTCTCTGTACCCCTGCTCTGCTGGTACCTGCACAATTCTCTGGACAAACCTCCCACAAGCTTGATGGCTGCACCCCTGCACCAGCACATTCAGCCTACAGACATTTAGGCCCCCTTCATTGTCTTCCACAACTGGGTCATGCTGCCCTCCTAAAGGTGAATGCATCTGATCAAAAACCTTGAACCAAACTACCCCCAACTGTGCTATTGTTACTGTCCTTGACAACGTTGTAGCCATCAACAAGCCATTGGCTGGAGTATGATGCATGATGTTTCTGTATGATGTTTGATTGTTCGGTTATCATTGTGCATGTCTAGAGAGAGGAGTGTTCAATTAGAGAGGTCTGTCTCTGTTCTTTTAAAAACTGATCTGTTCTGTGATAAGTAAGCTAAGTGCTGATATCTGAAGTAAAATGAATGAGCACAGAGCTTGCAAAAAAAACTCTCTTGCTCTTTACCCCCTACCTATCTCGTTGCAGCGGGCCTAACCGAAGTAAGTGAGCTCAGAAAAAAGGCACTGCTGTAACACTTCCTTGGTGAGGAAGGACAGCGAGTTCTCGGGACGATCAACACTGACAATGGCGCCACATATGACAAGGTCGTGACTCCGTTTCATATTTTGTCAACGTCAGCAGTTTCCCATTGATTCAGTTCATTGTCACTAACCTAAGAGGACTGGCCAACTCCTGTAAATTTGGGACACTGCGTGATGAAATAATTTGTGACCAACTCATTGAACACAAATAATGAGAAAATGAGGAAGTTCTATTATTGGAATCTGAAGATCTATCACTGGCTAGAGCAATAGCCAATGCATATCAAGTTGAGAGTGCAGCAGAATGTGCAGCTACGCTGACAAAGCAAAGTAAGCCCACATTCGGCCAACTAGAACACATGGATGCACCTCAACCGATGGACCATTCACCGGCCCCGGGCGCAGATGCAGCTGCTGATACTCCTGATTCTGTAATATATCTCTCACGGCAACTGTGGATCTCACTCTCATGCCACCAGAGCTCATAACTGCCCAGCTCGGTGCCAAACCTGCCACAAATGTGAAAAAAAAATCACTTTGCCAATGTCTGTCGATCAGCCCCCACCAGATCAGAGGCACGTACAGCCCAGCCTATACCCCCCATTACTCATAATGTGACAGCGTTCAAATCATGTCCTGTGACTCTAAATGGTGCTAGTGTCTCTTTGCTGAATGCTGACACATACAGAGTTTTTTAACTCTCTTCCCTTGGGTGCACCCTCTATGGCCCTGTGTGGGTATGGGAACTCAAAAATAGAAATACTGGGCTTACTTGAATTGACTGTTTGTTATGGGACAAAAACACTCCCTTCATTTGTATTTCATGTGGCAAAAAAAGGGGCACATTTGATGGGCCTCGGTCTGTTCACTGCTTTGGAGTTCACATTGGAAGACTCAAGGGTGGCTGCTATTCTGGCTGTGACTACAACCTGGCAGCATCAGTGGCCAGCACTGTTCAAAGGGCTTCATTCGGCTATAAACCTCCCCTCAGTCCCACTGTTACCCCTGTTATTTAGCCACTACACCGCATTCCCCTGGTCCTTTGTGATGGGGTGACAGCCCCAAATATTTAATATAGGCTATAGGGAATTGCACGCAACATACATGGTTTTTTATTAAATTTTGTTTTTAACCCGGGGTCCGCGGGTAACGAGACGACCCGCGCATCACTACTGTGGACGTGTTGACCTGGGTTTCAAATCTGGTGGTGGCTACAAAAAATCAGGTGCCCGATGTATCTGTGTGGATTTGCGGTGTGTAAACAAGGCAGTAATCCCTGACAAGTATCCACTACCCACTGGGAAGAGCTCACAGCCCAATTCTATGGCTCTCAGGGTCCTCCAAGTTGGACCTTAGAGAAGGCTATCAACAAGTGCCCTTACATCCAAGCGGCAGGAACCTGACAGCTTTTTTTGATGCACACGGGGGTCTTTCGCTATACCAGGATGCCATTTGGCCTTAGCTCCGCCCCTTCTTGCTTCTGGAAAATAATCACTTCTGTGCTAGCTGGCCTACAAGGTGTGGTCATATATCTGGATGATGTGGTTGTGTATGGAGCAGCTAGGCAGATCCACCTAAGTAAGGTGTTTGATGCACTAGCCATGCAGCACTTGACCCTCAATGGCGACAAATTTCTCTTCGCTGCGCCAACCATTGACTGGATTCAAATTGTCGGTGGAGGGCATCCATCCACTTCATTCCAATGTGGAAGCTATCCAGTCCAGCCCCGAACCAGCACAAGTAGCTTAATTTCTGGGAATGACAGGCTATATTTGAAGTTTCTTCCACAGTATTCGGCCACTACAGCCCCCCTGCGGCAATTATTGCGGAAAGATGAACCCTGGATATGGACTCAAGCATGTGCATAGGCTGTGGAAACTCTTATGGCTCAGCTCACTTTATCACCAGTGCTTGCACATTTCAGCACCTCCTGTGATACTCAAAAAAGCCCATAGCCTTTGCTTCTCATGCCCTTAACCCAGCGGAGTAACAGAATTCAGTGGGGGAGCGAGAAATGCTAGCATGTGTCTGTGTCAAGTTCAGTTTTTCGCACGAAGACAACGAAAATAACATATACTCAACCATTCTTATGAGTTTGAATTGACATGAGGGTGAGTATTTAATAGCAAAACTTTCATTTTTGGGTGAACTAACCCTTTAATGTTAGCTATGCCCGACATTTTCATTTGATGATATACTTTCACCACATACTTATCGTTTCAGACACATAAAATTGTAATACAAAGTTATGTATATAGCATTTGAACCAATCAGGCGCAAACTACTGTATTTGTTACATATAACAAATAATCTTTAATACTGCTTTCCAAGCCCAAGGGGCAACTCAAATTGGAGCAATCCCCCGACTGACAACTAACACATGTCTTGTGTAATAAAGAACGTTTAATTTAAAAGGTTTAGTTCTATTCATTAGTGTGTGTGGGCTCCCCTCCTGTGGCTGTTTATGGTACTGCAGACTTTGACCCTTTTCACTTTCTGTACTGTGCCAGTTCTCTCTCTTGTTCATGAGCTAATTGTGAAAATATGATTCGATGGTCTGTGTATGTATCTGAACACATATACTGCATTTAACACTTTTTTTGAGAATTTCCTTTCCTTTTTTGAGAATGCTCTTGCTCCAATAGCTAACAAAACATCCCTTTTACGTAACATGTTAATAATTTGAAAATGTTAATAAAAACATTTAATGTGAGCTTGACTGACTGCTTTACTTGCACTTTTTCAGCAATATATCTAAAACAAGGTATAAAGCAGCTTCCCCATCAAATTGTCTTCACAAATCTATGCCAAAAGGAAAAAACAACAACAACAACAACAACGAAAACAGGTCAGACAGGTAAGTAGGATCAATAGAGATGACATCATTTAAAACACCCCCAAATATCTTGGAGAGGAGTACTGAATCTGATGGTGTTCTCACTCAAAGGTTTCTAGACCATTTGCTTATAGCCTCAAGAAAGGTTTAAAAGCATTATTTCATCTTCTCTAGATCTCCTCTTTAGAACAATACCCATGTGTTATCCAGTGGTCATCCTTACCGTCATCCTCCTTGGTCCTCAAATGGTGAATTTACTGATGGCAGTATATTTTACTTAGTACGGCCCAGGATATTCAAACAGACCTAAAACTTTTAACAGTGCTTTAGCTAGAGTAGGTTTCTTCTAGCATCTTGGAGACGTTGTCACAGTTCTTCTGGATTGAGTCTGTCTCAGTTTGTTCTGTTTCTTCATGTGACTCCAGACAGACTGATGATGATCAGATCAGATCTCTGTGTGGAGCGCTGGCTGTTATCAGACAATAATCTCACTGCATTATTACAATTAATGACAAAAATAATGTTTGGAAATGAAAACTGTTATCTCAACTGACCCCTACAGCAGAAGATAGAAATAACTGACATGACACCATCTTTTAGCTGTGTGCGTGTGTGTGTGTGTGTGTGTGTGTGTACAGGTTTTTGTGGTTTAAAGTAGTTTAATGACATGGGTATGATAGAGATGTTACAATATGAAGGTGTTTTATGAGGATATTTTCAGTGTCCCCGTAAAGACTTAAAAACAGACTAAATGGTGTTTATTTGAGAATGTAAGAGTGTGTAGTGTTTCCTGTAAGGGGTAGGTTTAGGTGTAGGGTCAGTGTAGGACAATACCACATACAGTCTGTACAGTAGAAACACCATTACACCTATGAAGAGACCCCAGAAATATATATCCTGTTTATATATGAATACACAGTGGGCAAAATTCTCATAGTCTAGGCGTTGGGAAGTGTTTAGTTCCTCAAGTGGGAAAAGAACACTTTAGATTTCCCTTCTGTAAGCAGTTAATGAAGTATGTTTGTGTTTTTTGCTTCTCTCACGATTGAAGTGTGATATTAAGTGTGCTATACAAATATGTCTGATGTATGTTGTTCAATTACTCTAAATACGATTGTGTTTCTATTGATTTAATTAGAAGCAGTTGCATAATGGTATTTGATCACACTTTTAATACAGCCGTTTGAAGTTGCTTGAGACTGATTGTCTGTCATTTCAATTTGTTTTTTGATGCATCTGGTGTTTTGAGTCATACAGTATCTGTCGTCCATGTCAATGGTGAGGAACTGGTGTTCTGAGTAAACCATCAGTCAGTGAAATTCTTGTACAGGAGTGAGTGTCAAGGGCTTATACCAGAAAACCCTCGGAGATAATAACTGTCAGCCAGGCGACTGTAAGACTGCTTCAGCCATAGCCTCAATGAAGAATTCTTTCAGATGCATAACCTCAAAGGTCAGCAACTGTTTTACCCTCAGCTTGAGTGTCTCTTGGTGTTCGCTGTACAGTAGGGCTCTAAGATAGTTCTCACAAATAATATCATAAGTATCTGAAGTGTTGATGCTTCATTTCTTGATAATTTAGGCACTGCACTAAATAAATAGCTTAGGTTGTGTTGGTTTTCTTTTAAGAGAGTTGGAAAGTAGCCCTTTTTTATGCATTCCTCCTACCATGCAATGCAAAGTACCTCTAATTTTGTTTTTCTTCCAGCTGTTCTCTATTTCTCATGTTGCTCTCTTGAGACCATAGGTGTGTTTGTTATCCTTGATCTCTCTTTAAGCACAAATGAGCAACTGTGCCTAAAGTGCTGGAAAAGAGTCCATAGTCATTTCTTCTGAACTGTCAGGTATGCTGAGGAGTCGAGCAATTTCAGGTTTATTAAGGAAGCAAAGCAATCTTTTTATGGTAGTTCTATATTTGTAATGATCTGAAACGTGATGGGTCTGCTGCATAATGTTTTCAAAACGCTCTTTAGGTACTTTGAACCAAAGCAACACAGAAATCCTGGCCAGGATGTGTCCGTGAAAAATGGCACGTGTATATGGTCACCCTAACATAGCAGCTTTAAAATATAAAGACAATATTCAGCAAGAAATTGAAGCAACTCAGGAGTGTAAATACACACTAAAGTAACTAACTAAACTAGAAGATGGTGTGGAACATGTTTACTAACCCTAGTAACCAACAAGGGAATAATTAGTAACCAAAGCAACGGAGAAAACATGATCTAAACAGAGGAACGGAACTAGAAGAGCTTCAAAATAAAACACTGTTATTTTAGTACAACTCAGTTAAGATTGTTTGCTTGTAGCCATTTTTAGCAGTCTATATTCCACACAGTCACTGGCATTAACATTTCACTACAATGGAAATACTTTCACATCCAGTTTGGACTTTAGTTCCATCTACTTTAAGGGTTTGCCACAAATCACCAGTGTCCTTTACAATGTGCTTTGTGACAGTCTCAGGAATTGCATATGAATAGATATCATAGAATGTGTTCTTGGCAGGGCATGGAATTGTGCTGAATTGGTCTCTGAACCTGACACCTTGTGCTTCTAGAGACTCCAGAAAGGTTGCAGTTCTGGAAAACGGTGGCGCTTAAAGACTCAAGGGTTTCTGATGGTTTCACACCTAATTCTTCCCATTAATTCTCAATTCTTCTTCAGTTAACATGCATCTTTTCTGACCCTGCTGACCCAAGTGAGCATTTCCATGTCTAATGGTCATGGCTTAACTTTGCAATTGCTGTATTGCATTAGTTTTGAATTTCTCGTGGTCATTCAATTATTTGTGACTTTTTAGGTTAATCTACAAGTATATAAAAAAAGATCAGAATAACACACACTGTATATATTACATCCAAGCTGCTTAATTGTTTATTCTGTTGTAAACTATTCTGACATGACAAATAAGCCTATGCTACATTTGCTTGTCAAGTCATCTTGAAAAATTACATTACACCAATTTTAACTTTATAAACCAACTTTTGTGAACCTCAAATTCTATTAAAATAAAAAAGTTCCACCTTTTTTGGATGTAGCTCAAAATAAGCCGCGGAGAAGTACCAAATTGTCACCGTTTTAATGACGTATAGAACGTAATGCCGCAAAATGCAGTTTACACGACAGTCGCATTGGCACAAATCTGATTTATATCAGTTTTATTTCCACATTTGAACGAGGCCTGAAACCGATCTCAAAATATCCGAACGCATGCATTTTTTTCCTGTTTACACTGTCATGCAACAGATCCGATCTGAGTCACATATGAGCGAAAAAATCTGAATTGGGTCACATTTAACTGACAGTGTAAACGAGGCCAAACTCCTGGCCATTATTTCTATTGTTTTGAGTTGTTTTTTTTTTTTTTTTAACAAATCTCAGCACATGAATCAGTTTGTTGTAACGTCAGGCCAGCAGAGGGAGCTCTCACCTCTGGTCCGTCTGTCTTCACTCCCTCTGCTTCGTCTTCCTGGCGGCCATTGGCCATGCCAAACAGAAAACTGTGAAGTATTGTTTTGCTGTTGCGGACTCTACCAAGCATTTTCCCACTTTTTGCCAAGCCTTGTTTCATGTTCATTGTCTTTGCCTTGTTTTCATTGTATAGTTTTGCTTGTTACTTTGGACTGCTCTCCAGGATTTTGACCTTGGACTATTGCCTTGCATTTCTGTAAATGTCTCGCTGCCTGCCTTAACTGTTGCTTGTCAACCAAAATATATGAGTTTTTTTTCTGCTGCTTTTTTACTGCTTGCTGTTTTTTTACCTTGCTTGTTTGACCACGCTGTGTTATAATAGAGCTAGCACTTGGATCTACAACACTTGTTCCACCCTGTTACACTTGTGTGCCTGGAATGTAAAAAACAAATAAAACAAATCACCCTAAATACCTGAGACTTACCCTAAATAATTATCAAAATTTTAGCAAATTAAAGATAAAAGATATTCTCTCCCATACAGTGTACATTTTGATCCAAAACCATGAATTTGCTGGTTTTTAATAATCATTTTATTAAAAACTGCATTAAAATATTTGATCACGTGACAAAAATACAAGCATTATATATATACAAATACAAAAATTACATTATATGAAATTAAACTGATGAGAAAAAGAAACTCTGAGAGAATAGTTAGGAGAAACCACACAAAATATTGCCATTTTTCATTAAATGTAATTGTATTCTCTGTAACTTATTAACATCTTTTTCTTGTGCAAACAGTTAGCAATAACCTTTCCATATGAACAAAGATATTATTATTAATTTATATATATATATATATTCATATTGTGTTCAGCATGTAAATTATAAATAGTCTAGAACTGAAACCATCTATGCAGAAATTGTAAAGCAAGTATTTTCTCGTATACCCCCACTGCTGTCTTTACCACTTCCACAGTGTACTTTGTTTAAATTGCAAAAATAAAAAATACAAATCTGGAAACATGCTGCCATCCTCTAAGCTTTTGATCCAGAAAGTAAGGCTTTTAACTACAGTATGCTAGATTAATAACACCATACTTCTGTGTTGGTAATGCACTTACTCCTTGGATTATTTGTGAAACTCCATAATCTCCTTTGGTAGGTCTGATTTAGTTACGTGGTTGGGAGTTGAACTCGTTGCATATGTTGTGAATAATCTTCGCTACATACTTGTAGAGGTTGTCAAACTCGTCCACAAAGAAGGAGTGGTCTCTGTCAGGGTCAGTGGCGATGTATTCCAGCTCCTCGTGTGCTGCCCAGGCTATACCAATGGAGTACGCGATCACACCTGGTGCATGGGAGGGTAAAACACTTCAGAAATGTAGGCAGTGCTGGTCTGGAGGTTGTCTTGATTCACATTCATAGACACTGTACATACATCTTCTAAAATGGTACTCTTATCATTAAGCGACACTTAGTTAGAGTTTTTAGCTATGATCCTGGTTGCTTTTTAATGTGATTTATCCATGTTTCAGGATCTACATCTCTGGCTGATCCTTGAACAGCATTTGTATAAAGTAGTCACTGACTATGTTTACATGGACATCAGTATTCTATCATTTATCTGTGATTCCAGGGTCATCAAAGATGTTGATCCAGGAACATGTCGCACTGCGTTCTGCCACACTCACCTTTACTATGAACCGCCAGTGCCGGGGCCCGCACATCATCGTAGGAGCGTCCGTCTGTGATGACGATCATAATCTTGCGCTTGTTGGGTTTGGATTTGCTGAACAGTTGATCTGCAGCAAACGTGATGGCAGCTCCGGTGCTGGTACCTCCGCTCCAGTAGTTTATACGCTTGATAGCGTTCAGCAGATCAGCTTTGTTGTTGTGTTGTCCGAACGCGAACTCCAGCCTCTGTTCGTATGTGTACTGTACGATTCCTACGCGTGTATCCGTGTCTGAGATCTCGAATTCCTGCGTCACGTTTGCAACAAACTGAAGCACGGTGCGAAAGTTCCCAGTTCCCACGCTGCTGGAGCCGTCGATGACGAAGGCGATGTCGTTGGCGTTAAGGCAGGTCTTACTGCAGACCAGGCGATCTGTGTCGCAAACGTGCTTCACCAGAGGCTGTACGGCTTTGCGCAATGCAAACCAGCTCTTGATGGGGAGCGAGAAGAAGCCATTGGTTCTGCACACAGCCTACAGAATAAAACAAAAAATAAAGTTCTCTGTGTTTCCTTTAGCCATGACATTCTGGCTTTTGTTAAAAGGTTCAACCCCGCTTTGAAATTTTCCAGGTTTTAAGTGCTAGAATCAGGTCCCTAGTGCATCTACCAACCAAGGAAACGTGAAAATGATTAACCCAGTAACTTTGTTTGAGTAAGCCTCTTACTGCAAGCCTCTGCCACCCTTTAATCAGTAAGTCACTACCCAAGGCACTGTCATTTTGATTTCAAAAGTGACAACAGTGTACCAGTTCAAACACCATGGTGCAAAATTGAGCAGAACATGCTAACAGAGCCTCGGAGGAGACAAGAGAGCAGCGGAGTTATTCATTTACTTACTGTCATTCATATTGCTGCTGCCACATAGATTTAATATAAGCATGTGATTTATGTCCCAGCTGTTCACCTTCACAGACTTAAAAGACCGTCTGTTGCATTAATGTTGTTAACGTTAACTCGTGTGTTTTTAATGTAAACTTGTGCGTGAATGAGAACTGAGAATGAGAAAACAGTTTATTAGAAGTTTAAACTAATATGCTTTAAAACATGATTTCAATGCGATAAACACGATAATCTGAATCAAAGCAGATGTTTACAGCAGCTATGAGCTTGAAGTGGTGCAGATATGTTCTTGGAAAGGGGCGGGGGCTAGCAGCTCATTTGCATTTAAAAAGACAGACACGAAAATCAGCCTATTTCTGCTCAGAACAGGCATTTTCAAAATATTATAATTATTTGATCTGGGAGGCATTTTGAGCTGAAACTTCATATACAGCTTCTGGGGACACTAGAGACTTGTATTACATATTGTAAAAAGGGGCATAATATGTCTCCTTTACTCAATATTTGTACCTTGTCAACAAAGTTGGCCTCCACCACGTTCTGTTTTTCATTCTCATCTGGGCCTTCGATGGTGACAAAGAAGATGTTGATGCCTGACTCTCTGGCCAGACGGGAGGCCTCCTCCACTTTGTCAGTGGGCCAGCCATCCACCAGGACCACAGCCACGTTGGGAGCCCCACCTCTGTTCCCATTAGCATCACTGAAGAAATGCTTGTTGATGTAGGAGAGGGCCTTTCCTTAAAGGGCCACAGAGCCAGAATCAGTACAAAACAGCTACAGTTCCGTCTGCCTTCCTCAATTGCAGCACTGTTTTGGGTCCAGTCTCTGCCCTAAAACGCTTTCCTTAAATGCTTCCAGGACTTCAGGAAGAGGCAAGAGTGCAGCACGCTACTCTGAAATCTATCAATGCAGCAGTTACTCAAGCTGCAAAACCTCTCTTTATCTTTGTTTCCAGTGCTTGTAATTGATTGTTCAAGTTTCTGTAGTTATACAAATGCTGCATTAAATTGACTTAAAAGTACTGGGGAATGTAGAGCGCACCTAAAAGCTCCTGAATGCTGGTGCATGAAGGTTAAGAAAACTCTACATGACTTCTGCCCAGATTTCTGCCCAATTTTGCAGCCTGTGCTGAGTCTTGGAGCCAGTCTGCAGATTTAGGTAGCAGATAAAGATTATTTAGTGTGATTTTCAGTTCTTTCCCTTCTAACCATTTATAAAGCTAGCAAATGTATGATGCCTAGTGTTTTAAAAAGTCCGTCTCAAACGCAGCAGGACAGTTTCTCATCACTATCATTTATACTCAATGTATTTCAATCAGCCAGCGTTTTAATGCTTTTTAGTAGATGCATGAAAGTCAGTTCTCCTCAAGTTTACCAAGCTTGATACATTTACTACAACCTTTATTTTACACTAGCAGTGTTAATTTTGACAGCAAATTTTAATTTAGTCTTAGTCTTTTGACTAAAATGACATTTAGTTTTAGTCATATTTTAGTCATCTGAATTGTTTTTAGTTTTAGTCTACTAAATATCATATGATTTTGGTCGACTAAATCTACAGTAAATTTAGTCAGCTAAAACCGAACGGGTTTAGTTGCAGTGTAATTAATTTATTAAGCATTTCTCTAAAATTTCCAAATTCAATATGTTTGACATTAATATTTCATCATAATAGACACTGATTTTGCTGACACACAACATGCTATTATGTTAAAAATTAAATATAACCACTTCTCACTAAGGTCAAGAACATGGTCTCCTTCTGAATGAAATACCAATGGTTATATAGGCTAATTATGTATTCTTTATTGTTTACCATATTATTCTTTCAAGCAGACATATTTTTTTAATATATATAAA
Source organism: Enteromius trimaculatus (assembly GCA_032361065.1). Classification (NCBI taxonomy): domain Eukaryota; kingdom Metazoa; phylum Chordata; class Actinopteri; order Cypriniformes; family Cyprinidae; genus Enteromius; species Enteromius trimaculatus. The sequence continues at coordinate 250,816 of JAUMHP010000063.1, forward strand.
TAAATTTATATTAATCTTTAGTAACTACTAAGTACTAAGTGATTCAGTGAGGGACATTGAGTGATTTTACTTTTGTTGCTTTATTAACATGACTTTGACAATAGCAACTAAATTAGGCTGCCGTCCCTTTAAAACCGAATACACGCGAATGCAATGTACTGACACATGGTCCCTAACGTTTACATGCACGTAATACATAATCGATGTTTACCTGAATGCTAGTCAAAACGGCAATTTGAAATCATTTTGTGTGTAATTCTCCATTCAAGAGTAACTTACTCGTGCATGTGTGAGACGTGCTACGTGTGTGTGCTTCAGTGTGTGCGCTCAGAAACCGGACTGAACTGAGTTCTCTCTTACATCTCCAAACATGTCCATATGCCTGCTCTTCTGTTAATACCACATATTGAGATTGTTGAATGTTTTTTGAGACGTGCAGCAAGTGCATAGCTTCTGAATACAGTTCATGTACACATCTAACCTCCGAACCACGCAGCACATTCCTTCTGAAATAATCTCTTTCCAATCGTCCCTCCATAAAATTTATGTCTCGGTTTTATTCGTTTTATTAGTTTTTCGTCATAGTTTTTGTCATTTCAAATTAGTTTTCGTTCGTTATCATCTTGTTTTCGTCAGTGAAAAAAATGTTGTTGACGAATATTATGAAGAAAATTATTCATCAACGAAATCAACACAAGATGTATCATCTTTCTCTTCAATACATGGCACTTGCTTTGATATTTTGATATGTAAAATTCATATACCGTGCATGACTTTATTGCCCAAATATTTTTTGGGGTCACTGCTGCCCTCAGGGATTTCAGATTTCAGTAAATCATATACAGAAGATGAAGGGCTATGGTCCTGATTAAACATCATCCAAGCAGATTCATCAAATCAGATAATGTTGAGTCCTCAGGCTATCTTTAACTTTATAGCTCTGCTAGAGAAGACAGATGCTTTTTTTTTACAGGATCCCACTGTTATATTAAAGTGAAACACTATCTATAACAAAAACCATACTACCAAAGTGAAAAACTAATCTCTAGGTTGGATAAACCTCAGGCATTTGGTCAGCTTACACAAAAACACCACAAAGTGGCACCAGCCCTGTAATTATCCACAGTTCCCAGCTCGGATTTAGATCTTATTTGAAACGGTGATGTGCAAACAGGGTAAATTCAGTAAAACCCTGTGATGGCTTCTGCTCTTTGGCCTTCGGGGTATAGTTCAGGGTTATTCACTCACCTACATTGGACAGACCACCCTTCTGGACTATTTTGCTGATGGCCGGCTTCAGATCCTTGGAGCTGGAGAACTGTTTCAGACTGAATTCTGTGGCTGGATCATCCCTGGATCAGAAATGAAATGTTATATTATATTAAATACTATATGATCAGACTTTGTGTGAATGTGTTTTGATTTTAGACACTGACAGTATATTGACTGTTTATTTCAGTGGCTATCCAAGTGAGTGAACATTTATTTATGCTAAAATCAGTTATTAAGTGTTTTCTAGGACATTATTACCCATATTGAATGATGCCCATCATGGGTCCAGCTACACCCACATTAATGACCTGAGAAACCTCCACAAGGAAGTCTTTCTGAATCTTAAAGCGACGTTTCCCAATGCTCCAGCTGCCATCCATGAGGAATGCAATATCAACTTTGCAGTCTACAAAGACAAGATGAAAATAAATTGAGAACCTTGAAAGTGAAGTGAAGTTTTACAATCCGTGACAGTTTCAAAGGAGCATGAAGGAATTGTACTTGGATCTCCTTGAGACATAAGTTCGGAAGCTCTGGCTGTTGGGTTGCGTCCTGGTGGGTTGAAACCTGAAAGATGAGAGGATGTTACAATTAGAGATAACACTTTAATTTCATAGTCCACTTTAAACAACCAGCAGTTACTTAAGGTTAGTAGAATGTCTAAAGTGGACTATCAAAATAAAGTGTAACCCAAGTACATGCTAGGAAAATCGTGAACTTTTTCTATCGAACTATTTGTATGTCTACATTATCAATTCCAAACTTAAAAATTAAATTATTTGCCTATATAATTAGAAAAAAAAAAAATTAATTCTAGCTTTCTGTGCTTTGACTCTTTTATGGTAGGAGGCGCTATTACACATCTTCTGAAAGAGTGCTAAATCTAAATCTAAAATAAAACAAAGAGGAAGAAGAATCAGATGAAAAATGTTTTACTGCTAAGGGAAAATGCAGTGTATAGTGTGTATAGGTAAGTTTTGAAGTTCTGCAAATGTTCATGTAGGCACATTTTTCAAATGAAAAAAAATGTTAGATCTCAGAGTTAGATGTCTCACCTGACTCGAATGGGTTTTGCCCAGCAATCAACTCTGTGACAATAATCACAAACTAATTAATATACATAATTAAAAAAAAAAAGTTATTAATCAAATAATAAAAAAAAGAAATTCTGTATTGGGTCATGGTTTCTTAATCTGGACTATATAGCAATATCGTTCACTGTAAGAAACGGTGTGCTTTGACAAACCTGGGGAGTGGCTCGTCTCAGGCTTGTGTTCTGGTGTAGGAGCTGAAATCAGAAATCATGTACATATGAATCAGACCTCCAGTTTCACAAAGACATGGTGACCCCTTCTAACTACAGTTACACAACCAGTAAAATACTCACTGGAGCTAATTTCACAGCCATGACCGATATTTTGAAAAAATATGCAGTAAAGCCGGGGGACTGGCAAATGTTTCTTCTCATTAATCCAGGCATGAATTGTGGTATAGGTATGAGTACAAATATTCTTTTTATTATACCAATGCATGAATTATTAGAAATGATGAAACATTTTAATTAAACTTAATTAAATAAGCTGCCTAACTAAATGTTTATAAAAGGAAATCTGGACCAGGCAGGGACAGGGGCAGTTTTTGACTAGTCAATAACTCAAATATCAACTGACCCTGGATTTCTGACACTGTGGTAAAAACCAGAGTCCAGGAGCATTAACAGCATGACTGAGGCTCCCAACAAAGACTCTTTTGAATCCAGACATAGGGACAGACGCTGTAGTTATATGGCGTGTGCAGTCCACACACTACTCACTGCCTTCACATACTTCATGGAAGCTTCCCACCATGAGTCAGGCGGAGAGACCCATTAGACCAGACCATCCTGACCTTGTTAGGAGACCGGGTTAAACCAGCGAAGCAGCTCAGCAAGGTTACAATATTATTTCAGCTAGAAACCCTCACAGAGAGCCATGTTCATGCAGAACATGTGTTATAACACGTGTATAACATAAACTCATTGCATAAGCTTTTTGGCATACTGTAAATGTATAATTCCAAAATAAAATGAGAATACTTACAATATTGTCCAAAGTTATACAGCCAGTGCTCATGTTCTGTGTTATCAGGCCTTGGCTCAACAGCTGCAGAATAGAGGCAGCATTTGCAGGAACAGTTAGTTTAGCATAGTGCGTTATGGAAAATATACCCATCATGGCCATGTGGGAAAAAATTCAAACAATCAAAAGCTGTAAAGAGGAGTACAAAACTTGTAGCTTACCACCTATTCTCTGACATGAATGATGAAGTTAAAGCCATATAGCTCCAGCAGAAATTATGTTAAGATGGGTAGCGTATTGGCATCGAGTTTTGAAACTTAAAAGGCTACTGGCATGGCCTATTTAAACCAGCATTTCCGGTATTTGTATTATATATATTCTACAACCGTACACATATAACATCAGTGTATGAAATCCTTACCTGTGGGGTCACCGGTACTCATCCTGCTCCATTTATAGCCTGTGTTTGGCACAGAGTGGCTACTATCTGAACACAGAAAGTGACGGTAGGGCCTCATGTCAGATTTTGATTAGCTTGAATTATGAATTGTTTATGGATATTCACTTGGAATTAAAAAAGGATATTTAACTTTCTTTTATGTCTTGTTTATTGCTCACTTATGGAGGGTTATGCTATTGAACTGGAGGAGAACTTGCATAATGATTATGATACCTGTTGGTCTTCTGGGGCCAGAGAACCAATCAGGTCGTGCGTACGCAGGGTGTGGCCAACTTCTTCTTGCCAATACTAGATAGGGAAATATTTACAATACAAAATACTATTTACAATACATTATTTCAAGACTTCAAATTGACTTTTATGTACACGTTTATGTAGAAAGTAAATGTTTTATATTTTTAGAGCATTATATTTGCAAGCAACAAGCATATTACCGCAATGTAAACTTAAATAAGAATAATGATAATTTTTTTTAACTGTTAATATTCTAAAATAATAATAACGGTCAATGTTTGCTTTTATTATTTCATTGTGTTTTGAGCTTATGTTTTTTGTTTATTATTTTGTGTATACTTTACTTACTTTAATTTAGTTCTGGTTCTCAAATTAAATTTATTTAACTCCAAATACACTGATATTAAGTCCAGTAGCACTGGGACTTTTCGCTGTAGATTTATGCATGAGAGGATTTTACAGTAATTCTCTCTGAAAGTGAGTCAATTAATCATTTACTTAACTGATTTGTTCAAAGACATGGAATTATTCAGAAATAAACACCATAACTGTGTGTATTGTCCTCTTGCATTATCGACACACCCTTTTCCTGTTTAACGCTGTAAAGCTGCTTTGACACTATTTGTATTGACTTGATGTGATTTGTTGCTCGGAGAACTGTTGAGTCAGCTTTGACTTTGTCTGACAGGATTGGTTTAATTGGCAGCAGAGCATAATTAGACACAAGTAAGTGGCAATATTGTGTCTAAAAACTATTTAAAGAATGTCCAATTAATTGAACTGTTATATAAAGCGTTGTATATTTTGTGGCTTTTAGGAGCATAAGAGCCTTGTTAATGCCTTGAAGGGGTGATAAACTGCCTTTTTTTTGTTTTTGTTTGTTTGTTTTGGTACTGTTCTTTAAGGTCTACTTCTTTAAGGTTATTTTAATTGTGATGATTTAGGCTCACGTTTAACAAAAAACCCAACAAGTTAGAATACTTCATAAGACCAATACAATTGTTGGCTTTCTGGAAGTATGTTGATTTACTGTATATGTACTCAATACTTGGTAGAGGCTCTTTTTGCTTTAATTACTGCCTTAATTCAGCATAACATGGAGGTGATCAGATTATGGCACTGTTGAGGTCATCTGAAAAGAGAACTTTGAAGCACTCCTTTGAAACCCTCCTTGTGAAGGGTGTTAATGATTGTCTTCTGGACAGCTGTCAGATCAGCAGTCTTCACCATGATTGTGTAGCCAAGTGAACCAGACTCAGAGACCATTTTGACGGCTTGGGAAACTTTTGCAGGTGTTTTGAGCTGTTTAGTCGATTGACATGTCATCATATTCTAATTTATTGAGAGTTAATTGGTGGGGTTTTGTTAAATGTAGCCTAAATCATCTAAATTAAAAGAACCAATGACTTAAACTACTTCAATCTGTGTGCATTGAATTTATTTAATAAACAAGTTTCCCAATTTGAGTTGATTTACTGAAAAAAAGAACTTTTCCACGACATTCTAATTTATTGAGATGCACCTGTATAATCAAATTGATAATAAAAGTTCAATAAAAATGATATAAAGTTCAAAGCAAATGTGTCATATTAGACATTCATCGTATGACTGTTTGAGAAAAAAAATCGACAAACGTTCTGAGGTGTGCAATTATTTTCAGGGAAACGCATGGCGAACGTAGTTCCAAGGAGCTCTCTTGACCGCATTACAGTTCCATATCACTGTGCATAGTTAACTGTAATAATCACAGGCTACACATGACATTTCTCACTAGCGAGGTAATAACAGCGCTGCATATTAAAGCAGACTTACAGTTTAGAGACGGCGCTTCAGAACACTGTTGAGGGACACACAGAGGTAGCTTAATACAAGCTCTCTCTCTCTCTCTCTCTCTCTCTCTCTCTGTTTCTCTTTCTCTGTGTCTCTGAAAGAGAGTGCTCTTTCTAATAACTTCATTATTA
>JAUMHP010000063.1:256899-271239 GCA_032361065.1 Enteromius trimaculatus
TTGAGGTGTGGCAACCGTAGTATAAGCGGAATAATTGACTCCGGACCGTTGGATTATTAGAAAAATAATGCACACCCCGCTTCGCGTCGTGACATCACCACCTCGGTTGTGCATTATTTTTGTAATAATTCAACGGCCCGTCGTCAATTATTCCTTACATATAATCCATTGTAACTTACATGGACGAATCATGTTCATTGCGTAATAAATTATCATACTCTTAAAAGCTGTAACCATTAAAACTGTTCTTTGAATATTCATGACATGATACAACATAACATATTAAGTCATTTATAATGTATTATGCATTTATGCACACATGAAACTTGGCACGTTGTATTTATTTTCTGGCTTCAAAATATATCATCAATAAGGTGTTTACTGAATTTCACCTTTTAATGCCTGTGTTTTACTAAGATTTTACTTAATGCAAACTGCGTAGAAATGACTGGCAGTCAGTGGAGAATAGCTTTATTCTGCCCTCCAGGGGGCGTTCCTTTGAGAGTGTGACGTCACGTGAAAACTATCAGTAGATGTGTATTTTTGAGAGACTATATCCTTCACAGATGAACGCAACTGATATCAAGCGATCTGTAATAACTAACAAAGAAATAGCTACTCAAACTTTTGTGCAACATTACTGATGTTCAGATCCAAAATAGTTGGCCCAGCATTGTCTTTTATTTTCAGGCCTGTGTGTAAATCGATGGGCTGGGCTTAACAAGTGCTGTAGAAGCAGGGATTGATCTTCTGCGGAGGCGGTGTTTAGACACAATATTATATCATAAAGTAAAACATTCCACAATATGTCATTTTGGAAGATTGGCTTCAATATAAGCTGTTTTTTGACTAACGAAAAACAGAATGTTTTTATCGCACATTACCTCTTATATATAAAAAAATCAAGGGAATTGTGATTTCTTAGTTCATAACCCCAAATGACAGTGCTTGGTGTTGTCCCTCATCTGAGTTGCCTTACACTTACCCTCTGTTTCACAGACAATGCTTCAGGCTAGTCCTAGATCTGAGCTGTTTCAACTGAAAGAAACTTGCACTGACTGATCTTAAAACAGGTCAGTGACTTTGTTTTGTTTTAAGATGCACACCAGTAATGCTTTTTTCTAAAGCAGGTTTATAAAAATTACTTAAATGTCCTAAATGAACTGTGGCCTAATCCTGGCTTAGGCTAAACCCTGTCTAGGAAACCGGGCCATAGTATCCAATGTATTGCTAGTCTTTAACTTACCTGATGCTTTTAGTAAATATAACCAAGTTGTACTCATTGTTTATTTACTGTCACGCATGATTTGAGCATGTTTACTTGAGAGTTTTTCTATTTCTAAAGGTGCTAAATGCTTTACCTGATCCCTCTGATGCAAAGAGACCATTGGACTGTCAGTTGTGTTGTTTGATGTGTTTCAGCACACGTGCAAAGACATGCACATGCTAATAGCCGGCATCTGCAGATACTTACCAGGATTAGACTGCGCCGTGTGCTGCTTCCTCTCAGACTGCGGCTGCACCCGACTCAAAACTGCTTAACAATGCGAAACACATGTAAAAACATCCAAGAGAGAAGAAAGCAAGAGTTCATGCCTGCATCGCAGCTGCTACTGAGTGATGTCTGAATTGAATGAATGAGTCATGCGAACCTGAAGCTGAGGAAACATGCGGCTGTCTCCGGATCGGGGTGCCAGTCTCCAGCCTGTGCACACCTGCCGTCAAAACGCAAACATTTTCAAGAAAAGCCACATGTAAAGCTGCACCTCACTGAAATAACACAATACATTTAAATTAACACTAAATGGTCTGAACTGATCTATCAGTGTGAAATACCAAGGACTGTGCCTTTGACATACTGTATGCAAACACCATGTTCTGTACTGACAAGACAAGAACTTCTCGTCTTCATCTATTACTTGTGGAAAGTTCAGTGGTAGTGTTAGTTCAGTGGGATCAAACCTAGCTCAGATGGAAATAGGCTTTCTATTTTTCAGGTACAGTGCAACAGGTAACCACAAAGACAGATGAAGATGCAAGACATGAGTTAAGAGTTTCTGGTATGGAGTCAGGTAAGTAATAACGGGGTAGGTTATTCATTTCTCCATTTGGGTAAATTGTGGACTGATTTTTGACATTTCAAAAGATAGATCAGACAACAGCAAGTGAGAACAACACTCGTCTAGCTCAGGACAAAATCAATCACCAGCAATATATCAAATAACAAACAATATACCTGTTCCTACAATACAAAAACACTTCAAGACAACAAGCATCACAAGACAGGACAGAGTAAAAGGAGCGTGGATTACCTGTGTTTGTGTGGGGTGAAAACTTATTGGCATAGACGGAGCTGCCTCTAAATGCTTTAAACAAATGTTAGGGTTAGAGTTTAGGACTTGTGTTACTGACAGAGGAAGTGAGGACTACAGACAGTGTCAAAGCAGAACTTACCTTGCGCTGGACCCTTTCCTTGGGTGCTCTGTGACTGTCCTATATGCAGTATTTAGAGAAAACAATATTGAAGCACTGATATATTCTCTGTTTCTTTTACTGTAAGAGTAACCGTACTAAGAAGCATGTTAGTCAAAATAAAAATATCTGAAACTTTTATGAAAATGTAGTAATAAGTTCTGTCTTTGAAACAACTGGTGCTCGAAGAACAATTTTCATTGAATATCTTATTTACTCATAATAGCATCATATTTTTAAAGTGTAATGCTGTTTCAATGCAGACTTTTCATGGCCTAACACCATCTATACCCCAAAACACACAGATGGTTGCTACCAAAACAAAAAACCAAAGGAAAACTGCAAGAGACCATTAGTTCTGTAAACCACTAAAACACACCCAGAGGCCCTGAATAAAATTATATGACAGAGAACAGCAGCCACAAGAAGTGCCACGTGAAGGAGATTCAATATGCATGACTTACGTGCGACAGAGCTGAAATATGGATGACTGCTGCCTAGATCAGAAAGAAAGAGGTTGCTTTAGAAACAGAGGAAGGAAAGAGGATGGATAGAGAGGGAACCTGATCCATATCGTCCAGACAGGATGCTCGTTTCAGAAGGGTACTGAAAAACTGACTCAAAAACAACAAAAAGCATTGCATTGCATTTTTACTGTAATAAACCAAATGTGAACAAGATTGGCTCACCTGCCTCGCGGATTTTATGAAGGGTGACCCGTGGCTTGGCTGATGTGGTGGTGGGAGGGGCTGTGGTGATGGGTGTTGTCACATGAGTGGTTGTGGGCGGAGCTGCAGTAGAGCTTGGCTCCGGCTCCGTCACAGGTGACGCCGTGGAGTACGGTGGGTCTTTGAGATCATCTTGGAATCAAGGAAACGTTCATAGATGATGAGCTACTACTGGTTTACCAGAAGACTCTGAATATGGACCCACACTGTGCTAGGCCCTGCTGTGAGTGGCTTTAGTCACAGTGCTTGTCAAACAGACATCCTTATGAATACGTTTACATTTTTCGTCATTTAATATTGAGGTCTGCACAGATAGAATCTGCTGGATTGTGCCATGTCTACTCAGCTACCGGGACAGACACGGCAACTATATACTCTTTTTTTATGACTGCCTTAATGTCAGGAAAGACCATGTCAACTAGATGAGCCCTAGAGACAGATCCCATTTGGTCAGAGGAGAACGGCATTTGACTTACCTCACTTATTGGCCCTTGCTCATTTACTACAGTATACATTCCCTAGAAATCAAACCCGTGATCTTGGCATTGTTGGCGCCAGTCATTACTGTTTAAGTTAACACACATACGAGTATTACTAAAACTGCTTACCTGTTTTCACTATGGGGGGTCTTGAGGGTACAAGGACTAGAGTGGATGGGTAGGTCACATCCTTCTTTGGTTTACCCACTGACACACAGAACAAAAAAATAAATCCAATATTAAAAAAAAGCTAAGCATGTGAGAAAGTACTCTTCCTGTGAAATTGTCTTACTGTTTTTGAGTTTTTGTCTCAAACTGGCCAACAAAAAAAACAAAGAAACAAAGCAGAACTGTTCGTCTCTAAACAACAACAAACTCTAAATTCTTAAAAAATTTAGTGAAAATGATCAGAGAAAGAGTTAATATTCTATTGGCATATTTCTCTTTTCTATTTGGTTGATATACGGAGCCTGTTTGCCAGGACACATAAGTGATTTCAAGTGTTAGTTCAGAGTAAGGTCTGCTCTACCTGAGACAGAAAAGGACTCTCTCCAGTTGGGTAAGGACAGAGATCGGACACCGTTGGCAAAGCTACCCTTGTAGGTTGCCTTTCCTGCCATCTTCATCACAATTACCTTTCCTCCAGAGTTAGTGATGACTCCACTACGACAAAAGAACAGCAAAAAACACCATGTATGTGAGATGTCTAAGGGATCTGTGTAGATGTGGGTAGCTTTAATAGCTTAGAGTACATATTAAGTAAAAGAAAAAAATATATTAAAAAATGCTATGCTAGGTATTGGACGCTTCAGTTCAGCTGAGATCATGTAACTTAAATTGGATTGAAATCCAATGGCATCTTCAGCCTGAACACTTCTGAGGGTGGTCTATGGAATAAGAATATAATCCACACAAACTGTGCACCATCTGCCTTTTACTGGCTGCACACATCTCCCACATGTGCACTGCTTGATACACCATAGCTAGTGATAAACTAACATAACCTCCTCAGCAGACATTATTTGTTGAAGAGGCACACACATTTTATTCAGCTTTCCCTTTGATCCACCCGTGTTATTCAAATAATTTATCATGTTTTATAGGGTCAGAACTTGACCCATCAGGCCTTCATCCAACTTCTCCTACTCTCTAAACCTCTCAGGATGTTGTGATTACACTGAACAACCATGAAACAGATGACCGACGATCAGACAGATGTTCTTAAAGCAGAGAAGGCCGTGAAAGATCGCTGTAGCCATCTTCTCCCTTCTTGAGGTAGAACCATAGCATCATATACAGGTTTCCCACACACATGCATTAGCACCAGGTGAACGCTGGGTCTCACAGACTGTCTGAGCTCACCTGTGAATGGCAGCATTGCAGATACTGGATATGGAGGCAAACACACTTGTCCCATACACCTTCTCCTTGGTCTCCCTGCAGTTAGCTGGACACTTAACAATAAACTCTGAGAGATTGATCTTCCCAGCTCGCATGTCACATTCTATCGCTGGCACAGCTGGAAAAGCAATGTCAGAAGTACATCATCATTGGTGGCAGACATCCATGTTACTATCAACATATTTATGGCAGCTACCTTGTTTTGGCTTTTTGTTCTTTCCATTTGGCTTTGCTCCACTGGAAGTCAGTAGAAATGCTAGAAAAAGAGGTCATACAGAATATCATACATATGATAATTGCGAGACAACATAGTCCAGGTGTTTACAGTCTCTGAAGGCAAATACCAAAAGACAGCAATAAGACTGTTCCTAGAGAAGTGCAAGAACTCAAACATGGGCCTTATTTCCCAAACACTTGTTTCTTTCCTCCCATCCTGATGTTTAAAGGGATAATGTGTGTCCTTCCAGCTAACATTTTGACATACAGACTACTCTCAATTCGTGACTCTTTCACAGCATTCAGTTAGTGAATGAACAAATCACAAAGCTAGCATACATCCCTAAAATAAACACTTTTTAACGTGTTATTTGAACTTAAATGTAAGCTTTCTGATTACCCATTGTACTGTTACTGAACATATAAGGAACAAGCTTCTGTCTACAGTTTACTGAAACGGTTGTCTTGAAACTTATTATCATAAATAAATAAACTAAATTAAATCCACAAAGGCAGTGATCATATAAAGAAATATATAATAGAAAAAAAAACCATCAACAACAACAACTATTTCCACGGTTTCCCCACTACATTACCTGGAAATGACCTTCCCTCTCTCTTACACACACACATGCACAGGTGTGCATTCTTTTTCAACCAAAATTTGCCTAAAAAGTTTGGGCATGTCCAAGCATTTCACCAACAAAAGCTATGAGCGTTCTATTTGAAACCTAGAAATAATATCTTTAAAGACCCTGTGGAGAAATGATACCAGACAGGATACAGTAGCTGCAAGAACTCTCAGTGTGTTAGTCAGCCAGTGAATAATCCAAGAATACAAAGTTAATTTAGGGAAAAATCAGCAAATGCATACAGGGGAAAAATCTATTTGAATGCATAAAGAAAAAAAAAGCAGTTATTAAATGTAATAAATCAATAAAGAAACCTACCTATAAAGACAGCAGTGAGTGTTGCGTTGCTCATCTTGAGCTCCACTGCAGAAATGTAAAATCTGGTCAAATGTTGTCTTAAGCCTCCTGTAAACGTACAGAAGAAAAAGCATTGGTAACTTGAGACAAGCACATTAAGACCATATCGACTGACTTGGTACAAACCTCTAAACCAGTCCTGTTACAGGAAATATAATGAAAGATAGCTCATCAAACCGTGTTATTTTAAATTCCTTAGTTCCAGATCCTGTGCTCATTCTTTGTGTATTTTTGTGCACTGGTCTTGGGTACAACTGGATTCTTAATGGCAGCCCTGCCTAAACCCTGGTTTTATGATCCTCTCTGGATATTTTGCAGCTTACAATTGCTCAAGAAACAGTCCCAGCCACTTCTGGGTCACAAAGACTAACCACTGCAAAATGAAAGCTAGCACAGCACATCAGTATTTTCTCGTCTCATCATTACAGGCAGCACATAGCTGATACCAACACATGGTCTCTGAACTCAACCCGTCTGCAGGCCACACTGATTTACTACAAAGATATGTGGAGACAGACATGCTGAGCTTTAAAACTCTCAGTAACACTTTACTTTGATGGTCCCTTTGGAGCATTCTGTTGTGATTAGGCCTTATCGCACAATATATGTACATGACCTCAATCATTTTTGGTTATATTTACATAAAAAACATGATTAACTAAATAAATAATAATAAAAAAACCAATAATAATAGCATTCTACTCGTGCCTATGTCTTTTGCAGCTTCTCGTACATAACGTTATGAGGTGCTAGTTCACATTATTAAAAATCCTTCTACAGAAAAGTTTAATCTACAGATATGGCCTTGTTTTTAAAAAGTGTATTTACTATTTATTCAATTTATTTTTTTTAATCTAAATACGAATTAAATGTTTGCTGTCAGTTGCACGTGTGTGTAATGAACTCTCGGAGTCGTACGGATCCATGTGCAAAGCTTTATTAATCCAAGTCAACAGGCAGAAGTCAGATTTACCAGCAAACACATATATCAGGCAGTCCAGCAGAGTAAACGATAAACCGGCGGAAATCAATAGGGCAGGCAGCAAGAATCAGGCGTTGTAGAAACAGTCCAGGGTCATACACAGAAAAGGAAACACGGGAATAATCGCTCGGAATTATCTCCATGGGACGATAAGACTTCGCACTGAAGCAACGGAGAATGGGTCCTCATAAAGGGGATATACAAAGGTACATATCTGTGTACTTTATATATATATGGGTGCCAGAGCATGTTGGTGCGTCATGCGCAGGATGTTGTGAATGAGTTCAGGACAGTCGAAAATAGTTCTTTGCTCAGACCAATTGTTTTAACACCTCAGGGTATCATCACAAGTCACAGGGTTTAATTTGGTTTTGTCTTATAAATGAGGCGTCCACTATGTATTTCTTTGCTTCTTGAGGCAACCTTTGTAGGAAATCGGCATGGAATGAATCTGGTTGCTATGACAACTTCAGACACCCCTCCGCTAACAGCACCACCACTTTCTGATGCCCAAAGGCCTTTCTGGGCCCCAAAACAGGCAGAGTCTGTCTCATTAAGCACCACAACAGGTGGTTTAGGAACTTGTTGAACTCAAACTGAACTCATGTTTCATGATGTGTTTTACCCCCCCACCCCAGAGGCTTCACCACATATAGTTTTATTTTTTTTCTGCCGCTGTACTCATTCAGTGTAACAATAACACCTGGATTAGAGAGGAATTTTGAGATCAATGAGCTTCTACTCTTCTTAAAGCCTAGAGTGAGCCGACAGTCCAAACCAATGACCACATGGAGTCCACACATGAAAGAAAAGCTGAGACACATTCAAGCATCATAAAAGAAGTCAGGGCTGTTTTTCATCAAAGGAAACTACACACATTACTCATCCATCCATCACTCTGTTCTGAAAGGCTGCTGTCCTCTGTAGGGCAGGGCATCGATCACTAAACATACACAATTCTATGAGTTAATTAACTCATCAACTCCACCACCACAGTAAAGAAAAGAAAGAAAGAACCCAATGTTTTCTGAACCACAAGACTAAGACCAGCTAATTTTCAGATCAGGGGCAGCCCGTACCTTGAGCTAAAAACTTCTCCTGAACAATCATTGTGTTGTTCTAAGAAACAGTCTAATATCCTAAATAATCCTTATTTAACTGATTTACACTTCAGCTAAGCACTACTGCAGCAAATGCAGAGCAGCACAAATTATAAAAACATTTAGCCTCATCTACTGTATACTATTCATCTTTTCATAGAACGGAATGGTTTTGTTCATAGCCCATACTTCTGTTTTGTTTTATATAATTGAATATGTAATTATTTCTTTGTAATATTTATAATTAGACTGTTGGTCTCCCGTAGCCAGACCTGCAGACTGACGGCTGATGGCCACGTCCCACCCATTTGACTGACGTTTCGTGGCAGAATGCATAAAGAGCACCACAGACTCAATTCAACCAATCAGATGAGAACTTCCAAACATCTGAAGTGTTTCCAGATAAGTGTGCCGTTCAGCCAGCGGTGCGGGGACCTGACGTCTGAGGCTGAGACCATTACACTACACCTTCACCACCAAACCTGGCCCAGTGTTTGGTTACACTTTATTATTTTAATGTGTACTAGGTTTAGGCTTTGGCGTAGTGTTACTTGCATGTAATTATGCATAATTAAGTGTTATTATAATAGTAAGTGCATGTGTAACAATGACACTAAAATACTGTGTTACTGTGTTTTACAAAACAAACTGCATAAGTACATCGAACCTCACTTTATTTTGAGTGAACTACACTGCCGATGAAACCTAATATAAAATGGGACGAAACAGTGTTCTTTCTGCATTTGGAGAGAACTGTAAAACAAAAAGAAAAAAAGGCTTTCTCAGCTTTTTACTGTTAACTTGAGTTTGGTTATTTACTAAATTCAGCTACTGTAATAAATCATTCGAGGCAACACAAGAATTTCAACTAGTAGCACAACAAATTGAAAGATCCTTTTCAAAGCCATAGGTGAGGTGAACTATGGTAGCACACAGTCCTCAAGAGCAGCGACGATCAACAAATATAAATGTAGACATGCTGTCTAACATCTCAATACAACAAATAATAACAAAACCACAAGAAAAAGTCAGCAAACATCATAATAATCCTAGAACTGTAACAGCATCATTTTTATTATGCGATGGCTCTTGTGAAAGTACAAAGATTTCAGCAGTGCTGTTCAGAATTCAATTCTTAGTTCAGATAACTGTGTTTGGCTCGTCAGGACGGCATTAGCAGACCTCATGTTGGTGTAAACATGTTTTAATTCACCTTTCTCTTTGTGTGTCTGTTATATTCTTCTTCTTCTTAGTAGTATTCACCTGTGTTCCTGTCCAGCAGGTGGAAACGGTGCATCTGGTCAGCATGCTCTCCTCAACAACACACCTGATCTGAGGAATCATTCATGTCTGGAGCAGGAACGCTGCAGGGTGATGCACATACTTGTTTAGCTGTTTACTGCTTGTGGGTGTCAAGCCAAAATAGGGGGAGAGCCTTTCTTATTCACAAAATTCAGTCATCTACAATTTATGGCCAAAAAATCATGGATATAATACACACGCATATGACCACAAAAGACCATAGATCAGCAAAATTATTATTTTTCTTAACTTTCTAGTTTACTTCCATATAATATATAACCTCTTTGTAGTTTGCCTATTGTCTTAAAAGCTCCACTGTAAAGTGATGTTAAAAAATAAACACCACCTGATTCTTGATTTTTATTTATTTAGATTTGTTTATTTGCTACTTTGTCTATTACATGGACAGGAAATGATGACTGTATTTAAATCTGCAATACCTGCCTACATCAGAAGCATAGCTCTTAAGCCACAACTCAGACCCTGTAGAAATGTAAGCACTGTATGCAGGAATCATGAATGTTGACACATATATCCCCCAGCACCCAGAGACGGTCAGGACAGCTTCTGAGCCGAAGACACGCAGCAGACTCCCGCAGCCCTGTCTCTAGAGCAGACATGTCTCTACAGAGCTTCCCTACACATCTCCACACACAATCCACTCAATACAAGCCCGATCAAGCTCACAGCGATTCCTCACATAGAAACAGCAGACACATGCGCCAGTGTGACAGGGGAGCTGGAGCGGAACGCCTCTTCCCAGCGGTGTGAAGCTGCTGTACCTACTGTATGCGATGAAGCGCACATCTGTCTCTGTAATTACTCAGGGAAAAGTTCCAGTGAACCACAAAACCGCTGGTAATCTACAAAAATCTGAAAGTTTTTGCTTTTTTTCTCCGCGAAACCGAGACCACATGAAAGTGCGTGAGATGAAAGGAGATCTTACCTTCAGAGCTGCTCGGCCGACGCGCAGAGACGCTTTGAAACTCCAATCACGCGCGCGTTCAGCTCGACCTGTCAGTGTGTGTGAGCGCGCGCTCGAGTGTGTGTGTGTGTCAGGCCCGGCTGCACGGGGGGCTGGCCCACCCTATCAGAAGCTTGGCCCACCCTGGCCCCACGCTACTTAACAGCCAATCACAAAATTCTTTTGATATTCAGTTGAGCTTCATATATTTTTCTTTTTTCCGCTTTCTTCTCGCAACGCACGTATCCACTCCTGCCCACACACACAAACCTGCTAATAATGGATATCATTTTCGCGCATCAGGCAGCCGCTACAGATATGCGCGGAATTTATCCTTTTGACTTTCGATTTGGCGACCACGCGTGCTGTGCTGTGTAAGGGGAGAACGTCTTACAAGGTGCATGGTCTTGTTAGTCTCAGTGGTGTAGTGCAGGTGCATACGGCGTATATCGGTCGGCTTTGCGTGCCCTCTTCCAAATCCCCTCTGATGCATTCCGTGATGCCCTGCATTAAACAATCATGACAGTCAACCACAAGAGAAGCTAATCAAATCGCATGTGATGTGAATAAATGCAAATATTGCATAAACACCCAGTGAAGACAGTGACACGGTCAAGACGCGCCGGCTTCCCTTTAAATATGATTGATGATTGCGCGCGCGCCCGCTTTGTTCCGAGAGTGATTTAGGCCTCTTCAACTACAACTTCGAATGAAGACGTCAACCAAAGTGAGCGCTCTTTCATAACAGAGCCAGTGCTCGAAATGTGCCGGACACTCCGGTACGCATTACCGGCACTTTTTTGTTTAATCTTTAGCGCTTTAGAGTCAGAACGTCAGAATCAGGGTAATTAAACATCGCACTATAAAAATCAGACTACCCAGGAGGGGACACTGTTAGTACTGACAGGTAAAGGCACCGTGAATTACCTCTCATCTCGGCAAAGAAGTGAATGCAAGCAGAGTCTGTCTAACGTTTGAGAATACGTCACAGGAGGCGCGCAAGTGGTAAAATAATAGCTAACGATAATCAGTACATTATAAAATAAAAAAGCAAGTTTTTTTTTTAATCCTTTAAAAAGTTAATTATAAGAATAAATTCCGACAAAATGGAATAGTAGCTACTATGATATGATCACAAAGATTTCAGAGAATCGTTTCAGAGAAAAGTAAAAAAATATGTGTGAATAAAATATAAGTAATGTGAGACAAAATTTCCACCGTTAAGCACATTTTTATTTCAAACTAACTCCTGTAACCTACCTGAAAATGCATAAACACCACCATTACTGATTGAACAAATGAAGGGACTACTGCCTGTCCCTGTCTTACTCTCTCTGTTCTGAAGCAGCTCCATCTCATCTTTATGAGTTCATACTGAGTCTAACAACAAACTAGCATCCAGAGTCTTGTTCGTGATCCGATCACACGTATTATTTATTTAGAAAAACATATTCCACCTGTGGGTCTATTTATTTCTTTAATAGCTTTATAAAATTGTTCTCAGTTCTCTGTCCATGCGATTCACTTCTGTTTTTTTAATGCGTTTTTCTTGTAAAATGTATTATGTGTATTTATTTTTTTAATGGATAACAGCCATTGTCGGTTAATAATGGCTTAACAACCATCGGTTGTCAGTTAAAAAAAATTAAATAACCGGAATTAATGTTACTATTTCCAATGGAGTGTAATAAGTTAATCAGAAAAAAAATACAACCCTTTAAAACACTCAGTTTTATGACAGGGTTTATGACAAATCCCAGTTTATGTATCATACACATGAAAAAGTAGAAGATGCAGATGCACTAATTCTCAAACAGCTTGTAAACTTCAAATATAGTCAACTTCACTGTGTGTGTTTAATAATCAACAAGATGAAGACTGTAAATTAAAAGTGATCAGCTGTTTCATCAAAACAAAGGGTCAGGTAGGTAGCCTACTGAATATGTTAACACTTTTTCTGATAGTCCACTTTAGACATTCTTCTAACAGTAAGTAATTGTGCAACTACATGTTAACTAGTCATTCGAGTATTAGTGGACCGTTTCAACTTGTTCTACTAACCCTAAACCTATCCTAACAGTCTACTCTGAGAGTTAGTAGACATGTATCTGCAAACTGCTCTCAGAAACAAAATGTACGAATTCAAACCCGACCAATTTAAAAAGACACTATTATTATTATTTCTTATTTTTCACCCCTTTTTAAAGGTGTACAGACATTAGGAAGGGTTTTCCATGGTGCATAGATCTACATGTCCTCAAGAAACCCTGTTTAACTGGAGAAGCTGCTTCATTTCTGTAATGATAATGATGTGGACAGTAGATCACAGTGGATAGCATTGATATGTCTCAAGCTGCTGTAGAAAATGAAGACTTCAAGACTTCAGTGGACAAGTCCAGGAAATTGCACAGGGATGTCTGTTCTGTCACACAGCTGTTTTGGGTCATTGTGACAGAGCTTTACAGCAGCCGTGATGAGGCGCCATAGACTCCAAGTGTGTCTTACCAAGCCAACTGTCTTTCATCAATGGCCATGCATTTGGCCCACATCTGGGCAAGAGTTAGTAGCATGAGATATTTTATGATTAGGAGAATGTTTCTTTGTCAGCTAACGCTCAATCATTGATGTAATGCACAATAAATCTTTCATCATACACATGTACACACACCCTGAAGTGTCTGAAACACTGAAAGCAGATGCAAGTTCCCTAAACAATATGGAGCTCATGCTAAAAGATATAAGGGAGATGAACAGGCTCGCTGTTCTGGCCAAGGGCCAAGTGAAAATGCTCATGGTGAATATATGAAAACCACTGGCGGACACATGGACACCACAGCATATGGAGACAGCTATAAAAACCTGCAGTATACAAGTTGTGTTGAAGACATGGTCAAACGTACAGGAATGCGTGGCCATTAAGTATTACCTTCAAATCTCAGAATACTGAGCAAGAACAAAATCTCTGGCATGAATGTCCATTTATAGAGCTGTTGTGTGTCACATATAGAAATCTGGGCCAGGTATAATGTTTGTTCTTCTGGTTACCGGGTTTGACAACTGACATCTACAATTAACCCATCATGAGTCATCAACGATTAGCTCTCTGGAATTCACCATTCACCAGCATCAGGTCAAGGACGCAACATCGACTCAGATATTTTGATTTTTGGTGCAGATTTGAAAGATTCCTCTTTTAGGGTTTTGGTTTAGGATCATGCTTTGCCAGCTAAATTGACGACTGCAGGATTTACAGTGAGGTTTGTAAATAACACAGTTAGAGTTTGGCTCTGGTAAATAACAGCTTCAACTAAATTCAGCCTTGGTGAAGCTGATTACCGCTGTGACTGTAAAGATGTAAAGAGCCACCATGTACGAATGTTTAAAAAAAAAAACTGTGACTCGCCGTATGGTCTCTAATTAATGCAATGACAGCACCTAATATCTGGATTTAGATAAATGAATATATAGTTCAGAAAAAAACACTCATTTCAATATTGTGAATAAAATAAACAGATCAGACATGAAATATAATGTGTGTGTGCACATGTGTGTGTGTTGCATTTTACAACATTATATACATTAAATAAATACATACAAATTAAAGACCAAATAATGTGGACAAAAAATTAAATGTATAAATCCAAAAGTGTGTGAGTGTGTGGCATAACGTTTGATCAAGCCTTTTGTAGGCATCAGCGTTTGTAAAT
>JAUMHP010000063.1:331285-357334 GCA_032361065.1 Enteromius trimaculatus
AAAAGAAAAAAGTACTGTAATAATATTTCACAATAATATATATTTATTTTTTTACATATCATATTTTTTATTAAATAAATGCAGCTTTGGTGAGCATTAGAGATTTATTACAGAATGTGCTTTCAAGCCATTTACAGTAGATAAAGCTTTTATATATTATGTATCTTATTTCACAGTAAAGCTCTGAAATCTCCAATAAACACAGTCCACAACACATTCATATAAAAAGACTGTAATTGAATAAACGGCTGCTAATTTCCTCTCTCATGCTTCATCAACAATGTTCAGTCTGACAAGTCAATAAGCTCCAATCATTATGTACCTATTACAGAAACTGACAAAACAGTCAGAATACTGACATATACCGAGACTGTTGAATAACAATTTAACAGAGCAATTAAGGCGTCAATTCCAAAGACAATTATGTTAAACTAATAATTAACAAAATGATTAATTCACAGTAAGATCAAAAAAGAAATTAACGTAACAATTGTGAAACGTGAAGAGCTCTGGTTTTTGGAGGAGGGTATTTCCCTGACTTTCCGCAGCCAGGCCCGCTGCTTTAAAAGATGCTTTTTAATCCTTTGGAAAATTACTCTCCAGCTAACGAGTTCTCCTCAACCAACTCCAGACATCATTAAGGACTGGCTTTTGCCCAAGGCTGCGCATGAACCCCTTTCTCAGACTGTACACTTTATCCATAATTCAGCTCTCTTTCTTCAATTATTCAAGCAAATAGTGCAGGAAAATAATGGAGTTCACTGGATCTTACACATAAAACAATTTTAATGTTAGTATGAATTTCTGAGGCTTTGAATTTGTGCGTACAAGCGAGAGAGAGGGTTAGAAGCACACTACTTCCCTGCCCCGAACCCACCGGCCTGCCAGTGCCCATAAACACATTATCAAAGAGCCAGCGCAGTAAATATATGACCAGTGAAGCTGTGCGTCTGTGCATGTTCGAGCCGGTGTCTGGCCGTAATCGCTCGGGCCTGCGAGAGCTTTCTCTGCAAAATGTGAATTCCATCCGTTCGAAGGTCCTGTGTGCGTTTAACTTTTTATAATGTTAAATGTGCATCTGCACGGGATGTCAAAAATCATGATGATAATATCAAGAAGTCTCTCTAAATTTGTAGTCTAAATTGTTTTTTAAATCCAAATGACATGATTATCCTCATTACTGACAGTTGTGCAAACCACGGATTGCTTTGATGCTTCGCGAGCCTGTATGAATTAAGGGGCTGGCCTCACTAAACTGCTGGCATCATTAAAGATGACCTCTGGGGTTTAAGCTTATGCCGCGCACACACTGCTGCTTTTGATTTGGCACTTTGATTTGGGCTCCTAATGTGTGAGAATAAAAAGAAAGGAATAAAATGTGTTGGTTTAAACCCAGAATTTACATAAATGGCTTGATTTCCAAGAATCTCTGTTGGAAAAACTGCTTAATCTAGGGATTTATGTGACAGCGTTGTGCAATGGTTTGCAGCATTGTACAAAGATGCACAGACATTACTCTGCAAACATTTTGCAATAGCCAGTCAGTAACATAATAGTATAGCTTTTCCAGTAACAAATTTAGTAGTTGTACATGTCACATTGTATTACACACTAAACTTTACTGTTGAGCGGGTTGTGGTTTTATCAGATGTGCTTTTCTAACAGGTCATCTGTCTTACATATAGCATTTATTCATTTTATTGAATCTATTGGATTTCGAGAACAGCTCACCAATTCAAATGTTCGGCAATTTTAGGTTTTTATAGTCGCAGATTTTTTTGTGAATTCTGCTGTTCGTACAGTTTTCTACAGTAAATCTAGTGTAATGCATTTATTTGATAAAAAATATAGTAAACAGTAAAATAGTAAAAAAAAAAAAGTATAGTAAAAAAATATTTCATAGTAATCAGTTATGAAATATTATTACGATATAAAATAAATGTTTTTTAATAGATTTTTTTTTCCTGTGATGAAAGCTGAATTTGCATCATCATTACTCTGGTCTTTTGTGTTACATGATCTTTCAAATATCATTCTCAGTTGCTAATTTGTTTGTCAGTTCATTAGTTATTTTAATATTGCCTTTTCAGTTTTGACAAATAAAAAGTTCAAAAGAACATTTATTAGAGATATACATCTGTTGTAACATTATAAAGTTCTTTGATGCATCTTTCTGAATAAAAAACAAAACAAAAATAAAATAAAATTTATATTAATAAGAAATGTTTTACAAAAACATCATATTAAAATGATTTCTGAAGGATCATGTAAAACTGAAGACTGGAGTTAAATTCGTAGAAATGTTACATAAAAAAACTAACAATCAAAACAATATTTATAATATCACTCTTTTTAATGTATCAAACATGCAGTCTAGGCTAGTATAAAACAATGGAAACATTTTAACAGTCTCATGAAAATTCATACATGTTTTACGAGGTGGCTAATTCATACGACCTCACTCGTACTATTTTGTACCACAGCGATGGGCAGGTTTAGGGGCGGAGTTAGGTGTAGGTCATTTGTGCGAAAACCACCCAGCCCATAAAATATGTACGAATTGCCATGAGA
Organism: Enteromius trimaculatus; assembly: GCA_032361065.1. Classification (NCBI taxonomy): domain Eukaryota; kingdom Metazoa; phylum Chordata; class Actinopteri; order Cypriniformes; family Cyprinidae; genus Enteromius; species Enteromius trimaculatus. The sequence goes on from JAUMHP010000063.1 coordinate 333,857, forward strand.
TCGAGACTGCACGAGAAGTACATTCTTTTAAAGGAGTACAGTATATTTACTGTAGCTGAACTACTTTAAATGCTGACTAGCTTAAAGCTCGACAGACATACAGTAGTTTCCTCTAACACTGGTTTACTGTCTTTCTGTTTTTGTGCACTTGACTGACATTACTCCTGCCGGCTCCACAGAAAAAACAAAAAAAAACAAACAAACAAAAAAAAACGAGTGAGTTCTTTAAGCAGAAAAGTTTGTTAATTGGGATGCAATCCATATTTTTTGAACAGTGCCTCATGTTTTGAGACTGTCGCTGCGCAGGCTGAATGTTTGAGAGCCCCAGTAGACGGCATGTGCAGTATTTCTCAGTAGGACAAAGACAGCCCGTGTCTGGCTGAGGTAGCGTCTAACTAATGGCCATCTGTGTGCAGCAATAATGAAAAATCTCAATCACGTATGGCCACGGCGGCTCGTTAGGGAGCAAAATAAAACAGACGATGGGTTCCGACGTGTGAGAGCCATCTCGCTAATTTCTCCCTAAAGGACACCTTTCAGATCTTCCAGACAGTGAAGCTTATTTCTTGGTAAAATTCCCTTTAATTTATACGAGGCTCTTTCTGATGTAGTTAGTGGGTAGTCTGGCATGACTCCTGAAGGTCTTGTTCTTGTTGCCTAGAGTTAAACAAAACAGAAACGGGCAAAACTCACTGTTTTGCCAACAATCTTTCATTTAGACTGAGTGAGGTCTCGACGTTCCTCGCGAACCTGGAGGTGTGAACGACTGGGAGGAAAATAAAAACATACCACAGGCGTGTACATTTACAGACGTGCCGCTGTAGATGGTGTGCCTTTGCTCTGCTCAATACCGTCATGTCTCGCACACGCTTCCAGCTGCGGTAGCTGAATGTGTGTAAGGTATTCACAACGCCCTCACCCCGAGTGTCCCAGGGCATTGGGTGTGTGGGTGTATGTGAGACTGTCCTGAGATAAAGCCACGCAAGCCCCTGAACGGCATGACTAATTTGACACATATCTCCGCGTCTCTTCTCTCACTGTCTGCCACCATCAACACTTCCCTCCTTGCCAGCCTGCCATGGAAATGATCCCAGCGCGGTCCGACACGCCGCTCAGAGCCATCCGTGCCGCATTTCTCTTAATGGACGTGGAAATCTCAAGCAGCCTTGACTTGCTTTTATTGTGGCAAAGGATCAGTCCTGGATTCGTTTAACCCCGCGTGAGAGATTGTTATGTGTTCGTAGGAAATTGGATGCATATGAGTGTCTCTCACTTTATAAGCGTCACAGTTCGGCTCTATTCGCTTTCTCTTTCACTCATACATGTCTTTCAAAACAAGCTATTGTGCCTTAAGTTCCCAGCCGCTTGTTGGTTAAGCCAGCATGGTTGTGATGAGTCGTGGGCCTGGTATAAGCTACATTTAACATATTGGCGATTTTAGACCATGTTAATAATTCAGCAGCAGCAAAAAAGCTTCCCATTATATTAAAGTAGAAATCTTGAAAGAGCGTAAGTAGTATAATAAATCTAATATCTATGACTCTGCATTCTGATTGGATGAGCCACAGTCAATGTAAATAGTAGGTATGTTGCACACAGCAGTCATAAATGTGGATCCAAAAAACTGTCAGATGTGAGAGTCTCACTCATTCACTCATCTCCTTCAGTTTTGTGCTGAATGCATTTTTTCCCCTTTTATGATGCCATCAACCAGCGTTAAGACACAATACCACCTCCTACTATGCTGGAGTGTCAACCAGTTATTGTCACTGAATAACCACATGCCTAGTATGAACATAAAATTCTATTTCATTTTTTAAATATTACAATTGTCAGTACTGATGTATTGTAGCAACCCTATTTAAAATAACAATAACACTCTATTTGAAGCTTCTACACAAAAATGCATTATATTGGAATTCATAATACACACTGACTTGCTTTGTTTTTTCATAAATAATTGTAACCAAAAGTAAAATGCATGATAATATTTACAGGTTAATTTGCCATGCGCTTTAATAAATGCCTAAATGCATACTTTCTGAGTAACAATGAATAAACTGTAGTTGTAATTATTCATCACATATAAGGTCCATTACAAGACAAATGTAATGCATTAAAACGATTTTTTTAAAAGCTTTAAGTGTTACCACAATAAGTATAACCGGTTCTAAGTCACCAATGTTAATATATAATAATATATTATAAATTCTATATTAATGTGACAAAGTTAATGCCTAACAACACAATATATCGAAATAAATATAAATGTATCTACTGCCATACCGCATAGTCTTGGTTGCGGCCTTCATTCATCTGTGAGTGAAACAGAAAGACAGAGAGAGAGAGAGTCAGACGGTTCAAGTGAATACTAAACAAAGACTTTAACTCTTCTATTATGTCTCTATAGACATCCAATTAAATCACTTGAAGGTTTACATTATTCTTTAATGATAGCAAGTCAGATTATAGCCTGGTGAAATCTTAATGCATCAGACTCTTTTCGGTAAAAGTGGCCTTGTCTTCTGTAATGAGATATGTGCTGTGAAATGTTAATTACACGCAGGGCGAGAGGCAAGAACTGCTTCCAGTTCTGACCCCATTTCTATTCTTTTAATAACAATTACTTGAAGAGAAAGTGGGTTAGAAGAAATTGTAGAGACTTCACATCTGAGACAAAGAAAGCCCAATGCGAACACACCTTGCACTTGCATCAAGCACTGATATCAGATACTCTTTCTAATATTCTTTCCCACCCTTTCTTGAATTCTAACCAGACAGAAAGTTCCATGTAATTCTGATGAACGAGTTTATACATGGTTAAAAGTAATACAATGACCTGAGAGTTGTTGATTAAATTAGCTAAAATATCACAAACTAACTTTTTGAATGAAAAAAAAAAAAGCCGTAATTCTGTTGAAATAAGAGTCTGGATTCCATGTTGGCCTGATTAGGCTTTTATGAATCATAATAAGCTACACTTCCAGCGTGTATTCACACCAGACACGACCTGACAGACGATTACGAGTATTTCTACTCTTAGGGTGCATCTGAAAAGAAATTGTTGCACAAATCTGGTCCTGAGCGCGCAGCGGCTCTGTTATGAATAACAGTAATTGTTCGGTCGCTCGCCGCCTTTGCGCCTTTGCCAACTGGCACCTGCTCCCCCGCGCGTCACATGACACTACAGCTGTGTCCACATGTTCCCCGGGTCACCACATCAGTGCGGATAATGCCTGCTTTTGATCAGTCCCCCTGACTTTTTCCAAATGATCTCATCATATTACCGCAGATTGCTACCTATTACGGAGTGATACTCATTCGGCAATTTAGCTGCGAAAATTGCCCGGCTCCGAGGCTAATTTCAGCGGTGACATTTTACTGCGCTGCTGCTGGATAGACAGCAAATGACAAAGAGTAATTAACGCTAAATGAGTCCCTCGTTTTGTGTGTGTTTAAAGGTCTAGCCCATTCATTGAGTTCTCTTGTCTGACCCAGAAGGAATTAAACTTTGTGTTTGTCTATTAGAACAAAGGCAAACACAGTGGTGAGCTAAACGGCATAACTCAGGAGTCTAGGGTAATGCTACACTGCTTCAGGGACACTGTGAGATAATTGCTATGTGTTGTGTGTGTCTTACACCCCATTTCCCCCACACACAAAGAGCTTCACACACTCACAAAAAGAAACACATGGATTTATTGTGCCGCCTCACTCACTTGCTGGTAATTTGTTTGTCGGCTTACAGAGGACATTGTTGTGGTAAAAAAAAAAAAAAAAAAGACTGTGAGTGATTAGCTGTTTAGCATGATTGTGTTGCGAGGCCAGTCAGATGAATGAGCCACTGGCTTTTTCCCAGGCATTTCATGACACCACTTCAGGAAGAAAAGCAATTCCAGTCTAGATTTACGCTTGCTCGTTTGACGTGAGTTAGCAGTTTTTTTCTTTTTGTCGATTTCAATTGTACACGATATACACGTTTTGGCGTGCATTTAACTCCATATTTTTGCTCTGCAGTAGTCAGCTGTGTTGGGTTACACAGGAAGGGAGATGCGCGCAAACGCACGTCTACGTGCTCGAGTCACTGTTTTATCGAAGGTGCATCCTTCAAAAAGCTCAAAACTGAGTGCAAACACCAGCGACACGCGCAGAGAGTTATGAACTCATCTCCATTATGGACTGAACCCGGGATTTATGGAAGAGGAAGTTCGGACGAGGTAGTAAAAATGAAATCATGATGACATTTAAATACGCTGCCTATTAAACGTATGAAAACAGAAGCTCCTCCTGCCAAAAAAAACTCGCTGTGGCCCGCCGTCCAAGGCTAAAGTGTGCTGCATCGATCAGACCGATAGATATTTCCCCATATGTCTCTCACACTCTGGAAAAATCTCCACAGGCTTATATATCGGCAATATAATCTATTAAGAGAGATGAAAACCAAGAAATATCTATGGTGGAGAGCTCAGATGACAGAAACGGCCTTGGTTACGAGCAGCTTTGGGAAAAAAGCCACCAGAGATGCCATTATTAGATATAATTCCACATTAGCGAATGAACGGCATTCGAATGATACACTAATGATGACCTATTCGAGGATCCTACAGGACTCAGCTGTGTTTTGGGCCAGAAGTATTGGCCTTTGATGAGGAAAAGCCAGACCACTTAATGTAGAGAGCTCTGCAGAGTGGCTCTGCCACCAAAACATATATGCATAATGGAAAAATAATGGAATTTATAATAATTTGTTTAGCTGGAGAGAGAAACAGAGGGAATTAGAGCTGCTTGGTGCTGCAGCCTGCAGACTACATGCACCTCTGCCATAACAAGATTAGAATTTAAACTATGGAGCGAAAGAATCTCTCTGGCTAGATGAAATATTAAAATAGGCCATGCCTTGGCGCTAGGCTGGAAAGCCTAACTCTGTCTCTTTCTTCGTGTGACATTTTCCAGTTCTGACATATGCCTGCCAATCAAAATGATTGACACCAAACACATCAGGCCAGCTGAGCCTGATGAATCACTAAGCGCTGCATAAGCATCTCTGCATACGGTATATACATCTGTTTTTATGCTTTTTTGGGAGCTTTAGCCCCCGAATGTTCTATTCTTAACACTATTTGAATGCGAATTGTCATGAATTATCCACAGCGTTCAGGCTCGGCCAGCGGAGACTGAATGGAAATCCTCGTGTGTCTGTTTATTTCGCAGGGAGACGGGTTAAAAGGTTGTCAGAGTCTTCCTCGGGGCTTTAGGCTGACGTGAACACGTGTTTCCCTCCTGTGATCTTACGGAGCTGTGTGTGTTGTGTGGGGCTCGTCAGAAGGCATTTGGATCTAGAGAATCTCTGAATGATGCAGGAGGTGTGGAGCACCACTGTGACCTGCCCTCCAGGGAAAGAGACCTGTTCCTGACAGACCTGTACCTGCTGCGTGAGTTGCAGCTCAATCTAAACAGTAAAGAGACTTTTTTAGCCTGCCATAATAAAGAACTTTTTTTTTATGTATACGCAATCGGATGAAACGGCTGTGTCTGATTTCATTTTGGTCCTGCTCTAGACTGATCGTAGTTCTTATCATAACTTTTGTGTCTCTCAGATGTATGTGTATGGTGTGACTAGGTGATAGCTGTATTACTGAAGTTATGAAATCAGAAGTGCACTGAGCTGTAATGGAGGACATGGAGGTAAAGATTTTCACTCACTAATTTGTAATTGCCACCAGAGGGAGCTAGGATAGTAGCTTTGGGATAGGATGAAATGAGCCGCCTCTGAAACTTTCTTTTCCTGGCCAACCAGATGGAATATTGCAACATATTAATTACATTAACATTTAAACATTGAATGTTAAAAACATTAATAAAACCCTGGTAAACACAAAGGATTAAAGTCAGGCATTAATAATTAATTATAATGAATGAATAAGTAAACAAATAAATTAAACAATGAATATGTGGGAAATATTAATAAAAACACAAATAAAACAGGTAATTTATTCCAAAGTTGAATTTCAAGCGCTATTATTATTATGTCACATGATCCTTCAGTAATCATTAATTTTCTCCTGTTATTTTCCTGTTACGCATAATTATCTAATAATAATTATAACAATCAATACGCTTGATTAGCTTATTAACTATTAGGCTTAATAAGATAACAACACTTATAATTAAGAGTGTTTTTCTACTATTTGTTATACTACTACTTCTAATAATCTTATTAATAACAAGACTGTTTATTAGTATTATTCATTATTCATTCACCTGTTCTAATAAAAAGCCTAACTGGTTTTGAATGGATCAGAATGCTGAGATACCACCTATTTTTGTATTTTGTCATATTGTATCACGTTTAATTTAAATTTGTGTCTTCCCTTAAATGCATTCAAGCTAAATCAAAGTGTGGTGAAATTCACTGTCGTCTCTCACATCGGTAACAGTGATCATGTTTCACCGCTGTCATAAATAGAGATATCCCGTCACATCTGCCGCAAGTCCTATTGTATTTCTCTCATGGAGCCGCATTTCAGCAAGCGCACTGTAAAATTCAGATTGCCTTCTTTATCATCTGATTCTAATTTTGATTTTAATTGTAGCCTAATGTCACGCCATAGCTTCCTGTACGTGAGTCATCACTGAGGAATCTGTGCTGGCTTTGCCAGAAAGCTGTTTAGCAAGTGCATAACAGATCAGCCCAATAGAGATGTCCCTTTATTGACACTGTTAGAGCAGACTCACCCTCACCCCGTGTGTTTACACACACAAATGAGCACACAAGCACCCACACACACAGATGTCCTGAAATCTAAGTCTGACAGCTGCCAACTCTCTCCCTCCTCATACCTGCTGCATTCTGGGATTCTTGTTACCCAGAACTGTTGTTGTATCTGCTAATGATATGTTTATTTACACTCAGCAGGTTTGCATACTGTAAATTCATAATGACCAGGCCCCATCTAAGAGTGTTGATTTGAACCAGGGGTGCTTGGCAAGAAATTGATCACGTAGTTGAAGGCCTTGAACCAAGTCAAAAGTAAAATGATTTCAATTAGATTAAAATGATTAAATTAATTTCATTTTGATTTGTCTTACAATGCACAGACCAACAATGTGAATGGAAAGTAAACTTAAAAACGAATCAGATGGAGCAAAATGAGAATCTCAGCCCAGTTTTAAGGTCATACTAAGAACGAAAAGGGTAGTAATACTCATGTGTGAAAATACTGTAGCCTTCAAGGATGGAGATTTCTTCTGGCCCCACAAAAATTGCAAAAAGGGTATAATGTGATGCTTTAGGGGTTCTGTTTGTGTATTTTTTGGAGGTTGTCAGTACTGTTTGGTTGTGGCTCGCGGCTCAACTAATATGGAACACACACCGGGCTAAGGAACAGTGTTTTGTTGGAGCTGGTGTGAATGTTTTTCACCCCTGCAGGGTGGAGATTAACACCAGAGCTTCTGAGATTGACTAGTGAAACACTACATGGACTTCTCCTTTTCCCAGTGCAATTTGAAAACATATTTGCTTTTACAATTAAGTCAGTAGCATAAGGTGTACGGACTGTTTGCAACGCGGTCACTAGGCAGAGTTTTGGGTTGATGTTACAGCATTGCTAGAACGAAAGAAAGAAATAAGAAAGAAAGTTTCTTTTTTATTATTTAATGGGAAATGTAGGTGCACTCAGTTACATCTAATTTGTTGAGTTTTTAAAGTAATCTAATAAAGATTAACAAGAATTTTTATTCAACAGATAAAAATGTTAAAAAGATGGGGAAAAAGGATAAAAAAAAAAAAATAAAACAAAGACATTAATTGTTAGATTTCTTTTTTTTTTTTAACGAAGTTGGCAACAACTCAGGGAGGATACATTAACAGATCAAAAGTAACAGTAAATGCATTATGACAAAAAATATATATTTTAACAAATTCAGTTCTTTAAACTTTCTGTTCATAAAAGAACAGGACAAACTGGATTATTACTGAAGGATCTTGTGACACAAATAATAGCTGCTGGAAATTCCACTTTACATCACAGGAGTAAATTATATTTTAATACATGTATGTGTGTGTGTGTATAGACACAAACACACACACATATATATATATATATATATAAATGCAGCCTTGGTGAACATAAGAGATAATGGAATATATCAATATATCAATCCTAAACTTTTCAACAGTAGTGTATATTCATATATGAAATTATGTAGTAATTATTTTGTTAGCAGTTTAACTCTCTCTATGTACGCAAAACAGATTGCTGACAAACAGTATGTTCTCACAGTCCTGTGGAATTCCATACAGTGTGTGTGTGCGTGCGCTTGTGTGTGAGACACAGTGAACGGAGTGGAAGACACGGAGAGACACGCTGAGATAATGAAAAAGAGACAATTCTTCCAGACACTGTCTCTTCTCATACTCTGCGTCTCCTTCTGTTGCACAGTTCTGTTTGGAGCCAAACAGTCAAGAATGTGGGGTATCATTTCCTGCAGGGAGATGACGTTCATGGAAAGGAGGGGAAAAAAAGAGAAAACGGCGAAGGAAAAAAAGCCCTCGCCAAAGGGAGGCTTAGTGGTGTCAGACTCAGGAAACAGAGTTTTCAGATTTGAGGGGTTAGAGACTGAATGTTTGGGGAGAAAAGCACTGGAGCTTCCACGGAGAGTGTGTGTGTGTGTGTGTGAGGGTGAGCGCTGGCAGCTGCTGTGGTAGGGCAAGACTGGGCAGGCTCTGGTGCTCGGCCCCAGGGAAGCGCCAAGCTGCCAAAGTGCCCTGGCAGGGGCCCGGGATGGGTCCGCAGGAACAGAAGAGCCTCTTTGTGCTCACCTTGCCAGCAGAAACCGGCCTGCCTCCTCTCCTCCGCGCTCCAATCAGGCCTGCTCCGCTTTGCTGTGCTTACTGAGCGATACGGCGACTACGGCTAGCAGTGAAGCCACAAATCAGAGCTGGACTCTTCTCTCGAGATGTTCGATGAATTCAGATCTTTTACAGACGAGGATGTTTGCGCTCATACATTCGTCTTCAGAGGTGAGAGATGTCTGCCCGCGTCGGGTAACTCTGGAGTCAGCTGTCTAACAGCGCTTCTCAGCTCATTAAATGAAATCCCACAGCCCGCATAGAAGAATTTAAATGAGAGCACGCGTTTGATGTGTGGGACTCCCCCTCCTTACTGGCCCTCCGTATGTGGTATGGTCAGGAAGAGGCTGGGTGGTAAACGCCTTGTTTAAGGCACTGACGGGTGAAGGTCTCAAAGGCCGACCTTGGGGAACTTAGCTGAAACTGTATATGTGTAAATCCATTGCAAATCCCCAGACCTTTTTTTCCCCCCTTACAGCCCGACTGCCTCAAGAAACTGGATCACTGCACTGTTTACAAGACCTCATGATTCATTTGGGATAAGGGGGCTTGACAAGGCAGGACCTGGGTCACTATTTGCAAAGATTGTAACGTAAAACCGAGGTTGAAAAAATGTCTTTAATGAGGACATGAGGTAACTAGTATGAAATAATTGGACTTTTACAATGTTTTTACCTATCTCCTAAAAACGGCACAGGGGTTAAGCTGGATTGGGGTGATGCAAGATTAAACCCAGTTTTTGTTTTTTACTTTTTAAATATCTTGAAGAGAGCAACTGAGATATACAGTCAACAACGCTGTAAAGTATGTAAAAGAGCACGATTTTCAAAACTGGAACGCTAACGTGTTATGGTGTGAAAACTTTCGAGATGTTTTTCTTACACCCTGAATATGTGCGAGTGTGCACATTTTAATAATTATGTAATTATATATATAAATTGAATAAAATGATTTGAATGATCAAGGCTGTTTTTTACTGTTATTAATTCACTAATAATTATTTTCTATTTATTATTAATTTTGTATAATATTAAGACATTTGTATAACCCTAATACTTTTTTCTTTATGCCCCCTTCATCATGTTGCCGTATATACAAACTTCCTCTTTATGTATTTCTAAGTAAAATAATTGATAAGATAAAAAGAGTGGCACGCTATTGACCCCTTGAAGTTAATAATGTGAAAATCCACTGACATAAACAAATGCATACTGTTCTTGATTTTTGATTTGTTTATTTGTGTGAAGCGACAACAAATGACAAGGGTTTTGTTTGCATGGTGCCGTCCTTTGTATACACTGTCATTATGTCTTACAGACCCTGTTTATGAGCAACACCTTTTTGATATCAGGCTTCTCTCGCTACGCTGCATTCCCTGTTGGCGTGTTATTTGATTATTTGGTACTCGCACGAAACCACAAGGTCGAAACAATCACCAGCTCATAAACTCGCTGATCGGGTTTGTACATGGAATCATATCCACATGGCCACTCGATAATGATCAAATCTGCGATAAGCAATACAAGATTTTATTGGATATTGCAGAGCTCACCCACTTCGCACTGGGGCTTAAGCGGTCGGAGTGGGAGAAATAAAGATCTGAAGCCTCTATTTGAAAGAGCTGGAGGAGCTAGTGCATTTCAGAGGAGCATCTTAACCCACCTCAAACCCCTTCATCCTCCACCTCCTCCTCCTCTCGCACCCCCCTTCTCCTCCAGCGCTCTCAGTCTCTGTATCAGGTTTTGTAAGGGATTTGCCTCCCGAATCCCTCAAATCAACAGAGGATAGATGCCCATTGTGTTTAATCAAAGCACTTCCTTCCCATAATCCTTCAATTCTAACAGGAAGAATGGGAATGTGAAGGGGAATGCCATGGATGGAGCCCATGAAGGCCCACATTATACAGTCTCATTTGGATTTCTCCAGCAGGCAGTGCCAGGACCCGGGCCTTGTTTATTGATATTTCATTTATCTGTTCTTTCTTATTTTGGTTTGTGTGTATTGGGCTGTTTGTGTTGCCGTTGCTGGCATGTTCAGTTGTGGATAGATGTCAGCTCTCCAATCATGTTTACATTGGAGAATAATTGACTTGTCACCTGCAGAAACCTGCTTATGGGTTTAAATCTGTTGCTGTGCTTGGCACCGTAGCTGCATACTGTTTATGCTCCCATCAGGTGAAAGCAGCAAAACGTGTTGGAGTTGGCTTGCCGTAATCCTGTTCGGTCTAGTAATCGAGTTAATCCTCAGGGACTCACCCTGTTTGCACTTTCTCCCATAAGTCCCTGGGGCAGTGCACCCACCTGACACCAAAGTATTCTGGACTGTTGTTAGTGACCTTAACACACTGCTACAGGTACACATGAGTTAAACAAATATTCTAAGATCAGTACCAGTTACGCACAATGGACCTGTGGCATAATGTTGACTGCCACAAAAATGAATTTGTCTTTAAAAAATAAATAATTACAAATCTGGGTTACAGTGACAAACTTTCAATGGATATTAATTTACATCACTTGTAAACGTGAAAATACTCACTATTTCAGTAGTACAGTAGTAAGGTGGCCATATGTGCCATTTATACAGGACATGTCCTGGCCTTTTACATTGCCTAAAACATCCATAGTAGTTCGACCAATAACATGCAGGTGCATAATCGAGCTATTGTGGCACGTCATGCGTGAAAAGTTGAGAACAATCAAAGCTATGCAAATACCTGCACGCGTTTCATTCGTTCGACTTGCAGCTGATCAGTGACCGCGAGAGCAATTTGAAAGCATAAGAAGCCATCTGCTCTGCTCTCTATAGGTCTTGTGAAATAATGTCATACAACGATTGACTTGCTGAGTGCTAACAGCCAAAACCTAGATATTTTAGGCAATAAAGAAATCCTGGTAAGGGTGTGTCCCGTAAAAATGGCCTGGATGGTCACCCTGTAGTAGCCACAAACAAAATAACATTTTATTGTGAAAACATTGTACGCTAATCTTTCATGTGTATCTTTCTAACACTGTTTGCATTGTAAAATAGCTTTACAGATTAAACGGTACAAGTTTACAGAAGAATTAATGTAAATGCTTTTCTATGATAATTGCTACCTGGGCTTATTGGGAACACGTGCTTGTGGAAATGTGTCTTGTGGAACAAAAATATTTTCACACAAAATATGATTTACATGGCAAGAGTTTCAAATAGGAAAGCCTAATTTTCATGCCGTTCCTTGCACAATTTTATATTGTGTTTTTTAAAACGATTTGAACACATTGCAAGATTTTAAAATTGATACTTTGGAATGTTAGTGTCACATATCTATCAAATGCAATTGATTTACTTATAGCTCACATGATATGGCATTACTCTTGTCAGGTGAAGCACACTTATATAACTGCCAGGAAACTATGGTTCGACAAAATAGCTCAAACTCGCATTTAAGGAAGTTAACATCAAGGGTAGCGTACGTTTTTGCAGGTCAAGTTAGTCAAGCTTGCATCAGCTGATCCCCAACTACCTATACAAATACGACACATAAGTCTGAATACTTAGGACCATGTGATATTTAAGTTTTTTAATAAATCTGCAAAAATGTCAACAATTCTGTGTTTTTCTGTCAATATGGGATGATGTGTGTGTAAAAAAAAAATTATTTTAGCAAATGACTGCAATATAACAAAGAGTGAACAATTTTACGGGGTCTGAATACTTTCCGTACCCACTGCATAAGGTCTCAGTATTATTAGCAATTTTCATGTTGCTCAGTGGCTAATAACCCTCCTCCATCCCCAGCTCCTCCTCTTGTCCACTCAGGACGATTCTTCTTTTAATCAGACTAAATTCTAAAATGTGCACATCCATTATGGAACTTTAATGATATCTGCAATACATTTCTGTTGGTTCTGTCCTGTTCTCTCTCTGCTCTTATCAGTTCAAGGCTGCATGGATGAGCAGGGAGTACTTACCCAGAACAGAACCATACCGCCAATCCAAACTGTATGTTAATTGTCACAGAGCCTTAAGCTTTTAGCAACACTCCCCTAGACATTTGAATTCTGAACCACTACAATACGTATATAAAGCAACATAATAAAAAATGTAGCCACGGTCACATATTGAATGCATGTTATAGTGTTACTCACTGGATAGTTTGAAATTGCTGCAAAAAAACGCAATAAGGTGTTGCAGCAATGTCACAAGTACATATTTTCAGTGAACTTGGTTTGAATATGCTTCCCATTTCAGCTTTAAAAACCACCACTAAATCCATTCACTATAGCATTGTTTATTTTTCTTTTCTTTTTTCTTTTTTTTTCTTTAATGTGGGACAAGTTCTAATCAACATTATGCTACTAATGATTTACTTGTACTAAACCTCGAATCTTCCTCGAGCATGTTCTGCTGACTAAAATGCTTGCGCAGAATCCAATTTCCAAAACAGTATGTCATCGGCAGACGGCAGGCAAAAGAAAGCAGAGAAAGCGAAATGGTTTAAGTTTACACGACATGGACTCTTGGTGGATCATTCATCCTTTACTCTGGACCACAAGCCTGGGCTCAGATCCAAGCAGATCTCAGCCAAGGCCTTTCCATGGGCCTGTATTACTCCTGAGGGAAAGGTATCTAAGCCTTCCCTGCTACACAATTTCCCAGTGCCTTTCTACTTGAGTGGGTGGCCCCCGTGTGCCCTGGCTCCTGGTCTTTCAGTGATGGAGACCGCCCTCTGCTCTGGAGAAGGTGAAATCAAATTCCGCAGTCGGAGACAGCAGCGAACGGCAGGAGACCATAGAGCGAAGATTAAAGATCCATCTCATATTTTCCCTCCATGTGCACTGAATAAGCATTGTAATCCGTGGAATCAAATGCTTCTAATGTAGCCCTCAAGGGTCATGATATCTTGCATGTGACATTTAGCTATTTTAAAACGTTTTCCCATCTCATATCAAATACTGACAGTGAAGTCTGAACGAAATACTGGGTTTCGTCTACACTGAAGGCCTGACAATGACATTACCTTGGATCTCATGCATTTCAGCTTGAGCTGGAAATGGATACTTCTGTATGTGATGTGTAAATTGATATTGATGATCAAAGTAAACAATGTGACCCTTCATATGAGGCTTTGATTTGAACCTTTTGAAGAGAGTCCAAACCAATTAATGAAGTTTGGAGTCGAGTCCCAAGAGCTTCATTAGAAGGCAGAACGGCAATTTCAAAGACAGCTGCCATTTCTCTCCTCTGGTTTTCCCCCAGTCCCAGTCAGCACATTAGAGAACATCTAACAGTTAATTTCAACCAACGATTTGTTCAAGAAACCAAATTGTTGAGTAGAAATTTTGGGATCTAAGATTTGAGAGAATGGAGACAAACGAAGTTTCAGTTTCTTCTCAGAACATAGCGTTGTCAGACAAGGACGAACGTCCTTCTTCCTGGGAATGATTAATGACGCTGGTAATCTGACTAGGGTAGTTTAAGAAAGGAACAGGTTTGTTGGATATTGATAGCTATTCCCATCTTGGCTCAGTCTCCAAGGAAACAGGAAGTGGCCATTGAGGAAATGTGTTATAGCTGTTTGTGTCATTTGAGACAAGGAGTGCATTTAGATTTTTACAGAGTTGAAGAGTTACTAGTTACATGTAACAGCATTACGTAATTTAATTAAAAAAAAAAGTTACTGGAAAAAAAGTGTAATTAAACTACAGTTAACTACAGTTACAGTAACTTGTAATCTTTAACATATTACACTTCTAAAAGTGTAACTTTCCTCACTGGATTTTATTTGGTAGTACAGTGTGTATTATCTGACTAGAGCATCATTGATATCATACTTCGTCTGCATTGGAAAAAAATCAATTTAAAATGTGAATATATTTCTCTTTTTAAGCTCCAGGGCTGCACAATTTGAATTTGATTGTATATCAGTATGAATATGATACTAGCCTTGTAACTGTCGGTCTCAAAGTGCTTTTCATTACCAGTTTGGGAAAAAGATTTGGCAACTTAAACACATGAAGTCAAAGCACATGCAAAGATGAGTTCTGTGGAACAGCATTTCCTGCTCTAAGATTATAAAAATACCAGATAATAAGCTGCTTGTGTGTGAACGAACACCATTCACTCACATATATTTATTTCATTAAATCGTACAAATTAAAAACGAACAGGGAGTCAGAGTTTGAGAGCAGTTTGAGATGACATGACAAAATGTCAATTTTTAGGTAAAGCTGAAACTATGATATATGCATATATGCAAATGTGCTTTAAACCGCGGGATTTGTTTATTTAATTGAATGCATTTATTCATTAATTGTAAAATGAACAAATATTTGCATTGCATTCATGCTTTAAAAGTTTTACATTTAAAACCCAATATCTGTGGAGAGCGGCTTTTCCGTCTCCTCTTCAGAAGTGGCAAGGAAACCCCTCAGTTACACACACTTATGAAAAGCAGCGCAGCTTAACCGAGGCCGGCCTCCTGCAGGAGATTTTGTCAGTTCGCTTTTTTCCATCAGCAACAGGATCAGCCGTAAATACTCTCTTCCCAGGAGTGCGCATGGCTTCTCTTTTACCCAGATTCACACACTCTCTATAGCTCGCTCGCCCTCACCCTCTTCCTCTCTCTCTCTCTCTCTCTTTCTCTCTCTCTCCCTCTTTTTGTGGCTCCTACAAACAGTCCAACTCTTTTCTCAGCCATTGGTTCCTAACCCAGATCAAATGTTAGGGTTTAAAAAGCTAAAGTCTGATGTGGATGAGCAACTGCCCATAAAACACTTTAATCCCTAATGCTGTAATGTATTTAATTTCACACTCTCTGATGCTGTTGCCCCTTTTTAGGATTAACGAGGGTGGGGGCTGGGTCAGGGTCTGGGACAGAGGGGGCCACTCAAGCCCTTCCAATGCAAAAGATGAAGATTGAGGACGCCGCTCTAAAACAGTTGAGCTCTTCATAGAGCCGGATCCACAGAATGCCACCGCGCTGTTTGGATGCTTGTATTTAAATTGGAGCGGAGGGCTTTAAAGAGCAGGGGAATGCAATGATATCTGCATTGTCCTAAACCCCTGCTTGAGAGACCCGGGCAAATCCCATTGTATGCGTGTTACTATGGAGCTTCATAAAGTTGAAGACCAATATAGTTGCGCCTTTATTAGATGAGGATCTGCACAGGCGGATGGGATATTGGATGCAATAATTCCCTGCTAGGAGCGCACACATAGCCTCTTTTATATCGCCCTCTAATATCCAATTTACGGGCGAGAGGACCTCGGCCAACTGAGCCCAGTAAGTTAAAATGCAAAGTCTTCAGCGTGAGATGGAATTAAGGCCAATTTTTCCTCTCTTCTGTTTGCCAACACTTTTGAGGTTTTCAAGAAAAACGAAACTTTCCCCTTATTTTCCCCTAGTCTCATTCACATGAGAGATAGATGCAACTGAAAACAACAACTTACTCGGAAAACCTGCAGCTTTGTGGTTTCACACGGTGTTTGGTAAAGGGTTTATATCATGTTTGGATAACTGTGTGTTTAATTAAAAAGTAAATTAAGGCCGGCAAAGTTAGCGGCGTTGGGCAGCTTTTAGCGCTTTCCTCTGGACATACTAGAATCCTGTTATCCGGGTTAGAAAAATAACTTTGTGCTCCTTAACAAAAAAGAACAGACTTCTATCTGTTTAGATAAATCCTTTAGTGCAATTGTATTCAAGTGCTTCCTTTCCCCAGATCTTGCTTGCATCTTCTAAGAGGTTTGTTTTACACACACATACACACACACACAGTCATTTTCTTTGCTGTCTAATTCTCCCATGGACTCTGATACAATCACTGCCAGCGGATGTATTTACTCATAACAAGGGCTTAGCTGCAGCCCTGTAAATAAGAATATATGGTGATTTATACGCTAAGCAGCAAGGATTGTGTTGCCCTGCTGGTTTAAGCATTTTACACTTTGATAAACTCACCCGAGGCTCTCTGCCACTTTGGGTACTAAACCTCCAGTGTTGACCCAGCCCTGCTGCCTTTTGCCCTGTTAAGCAGGCAAAACCAATCTGCTAAGTACACATGCCGTTTTTTTGGCTTTAAACGTTGTTCGAGCTTACCATGCAGTTTTAGGTTTGGAGTTGTGGAAATACCACTGAAAACAAACAAAAAAGCAAAACCTTTGAAAAATATCGATGTCACAGCCGATGCAAAAGCTTGAGAGGGGGGTGTTTACTGCATTTATTATTTACTTTCCTGAATACAAAAGCTAATGACAGTGTGCAGAAGTCATAAAACAGTCCTCCATCTTATTATTTGATCATTTCTACTTGATGGCTTCATTGCCAAGAAAATGGAATGAAATACTGGCCGTGTCAATAGTGGATCCATAATGACTGTGCTATTTGGCTTTTGCTTTAGAATAATTTAAAAGCTCACTGATCAATAACTAATCTTGGCTATAGTCAGATGAAAAGAAATAAAGTGCTAAATGATGAGGCACACTATCATAAGGCATGCTCCCACCTTCCTTGGGAAAAAACAAAATCACAATAACTTATTCGATGAGTTTTTATCCTCTTCATTGTCTGTCGTTTAAGGTGAAAAATCTGTTCAATTCTGCGGAATAGACTGAAACATGACACAATTTGTTAAATGAGCTGAAAGTGCAAAACGCTGCATAAAGTCTTTTCCTTAATGACCATCTTTGTTTTGTTTTCTAACAGAACAAAGATATCCAAATATCCTTTAAACAATATTTTATATACATTTCCCAGACAAGATTTTAACAAGAATTTTGTAGTAAAAAAGTATAGCATATTGAGATTATTATTATTTATTTTATTTTTTTTATGCTTAAATCAAGTCTTAAACCCCAGTGATGGGTAGGTTTAGAGACAGGGTTAGGTATAGGTCATTTGTACAAATTTATACTCATAAAATACAATCGATTTAATAAAAATCGCATGAATTGGTAGGTCGTATGAATTTGTACACGTCGTAAAATAAATATGTGAGACTGTCTCACACTTTCATTTTCTTATAGTATGCATTTATTTTCATCTTATTTATTTTTTAACGACTCTGAGCTTAGAAGCTCAGGAACCACTCCAAAAGCAGCACCTAGTGGCATTTTATGAATTAGCATTTTCATTTAGACCGACAAGAAAAGACCAACAAGTGGTCGGGCAATATGATTCAGAGCTGACTCTTTCTTTTGAGAGACAATACAGTGCATTCCCAGATTTAAAACTTTGCAGGATGTTTTCATTCATGTCATGCACAGAAGATAATGTTCAAAACTCCATAATAGGGGTATTTTCAACTTAACATCTACCCTACTAACTATTAATAAGCAGTGAATTAGATTCCACACACAAACGCAACAGATGACTTTTCTGAGCCTTTCTTTTTTTTTCAAACACCAGTTGATTTTTCGTGATTATATGCATTTGACAACCAAAAATCCGTTTCACAGTGCATTGTCCTTATTTACTCAGCATATATTATTAACATGGCATCTTTTTTTATGAAGTCCAAAGACTTCTTGAGGGCCAGTGCATGTTAAAGACATGCCGCTTGCATTTGTTAGCGCAGGCCCATCTGTAAATGTTTCTGGAGCTTTAGTGTGTAGTATTTAGTGGACACGCTCACAGCTGCTTTGAAACAGACCAGTGCTTTGTGCAGTCACCCTGTGCCCTCTATGACCTCTACCTGCACTGCAGAGCAAACAGAGAGTCAGGAGAAGAGAAAGGATGAGAGGGAGAGAGAGGCAGAGAGGAGGGCGCTGGTGGAGCTCTGTTAATTCTTCCATATCTAAGCCTCTTTGCTGAGGCTCTCTTTGTCTTCAAAGTCTGAGTCATTAAGGACTAATCCTATCACTCCACCTAATCTGAAATCGTGGAGTCAGAGTCCAGCTTTCCCTAAAATGGCCTTTGTAGAGGCCAAATAGACACGGTTAGGTTTTAGTCAAGAGCATCCAAAAGTGCCCCTCTCCTCTCTTTTTTGCGACCCCGGCCCTTCAGGCTCAATCCTCCACAAGAATTTAATGGAGTGCTGTTAATGAATCTTCCCCTTTGCTCCTTTATTCACTACAGAAAAAAAAGAGCGAGAGCAGTTCTCTTTCACTAAAAAAAATAGCCTGATTTATTTTGTGAAAACTACATGCACTCTCAGAAATAAGCTGTTACTGGGGCGCTATCTTTGAAAAAGGTACATGTTTATACCTGAAGGGTCTATTTTGGTACCTCAAAGGTGCATATTAGTACTTAAAGTGTACTTATTTGAACCTAATAGGTACAAAAGTGTACCTTTTCAAAAAGTACCGCCCCAGTGACAGCTTTTGTAGGTTTATTTCTGAGAGTGTAGAGACTACATAGAGATGTTGTTACAATAAGTTGTGAATAAAAGAAAAGCACAATTGTGATCTTTATACTTCAGAATGCTGCATTTAATTCAATGTGTTACAGTATCTATTTGTGAAAGTGCTAACACTTTATTTTAGGGTATCTTAACTTGCTTACTAGCATGCATATTACTAGAATATTAGTCATTATTAGTACAAATTAAGCACATATTATTCAACATCCTAATCCTACCCAATGCGTACACTTAACAACTACAATGCTAATTATTAATAATCAGTGAATTTGGAATTTATTCAGGAAAAAGTCATAGTTAATAGTGAATATGTTTTCCCTATTGTAAAGTGTTAACATGGTTTCAAACTAAACCCTACATCTTTTTTTCTTTTCTTTTTTTAAAGTCTAATATTTGGTTTATTCTTGAAGTTCCTATCCCATTTAAACCCAAATATGTCCTTACATCCTCGTTTTGTAGTGTGCTTTATAGCAGCATGACGTCTGCCAGCGTGGATTTTCCCCCGGCTCTGTTTGAGGACAGCTGTTCCTAAACACACTGTTAAGGCATAGTTGTCTGCTGTATGAAACCGTTAAGAGAGCATTGCTCAAATAGTTCAAACCATTTGATTCCAGAGAGCACTGGAGGGAAGTGTTTACACAGTGTCTTTCTGGGGCTTGTTAGCCAGGCCATTGTGGAGAGAGCTGAGTCTGCTCTGGTGAACTGGAGTGCTTTTGGCAGTTGCCCACCCTTTTCGACTAGATGTGGCTTAATTAGGCTCAGACAAAACTTTGTAAACATCTAAAGGTAGCCTGCTAGTTTATGTGTTCCTTATCAGGAGCTGAAGCAGGAAATGAAAGATCGAGAAGTAACCCAAGCAGATACTCTATTGTCGGGTAAGTAAGGCATTTTTGATGTTTTTTATGAGCCAAATGTCCTGACAAGAATACCTGCCAAGGATATGTCTGGGGAAAAGAAAGAAATAAGCCTATTTTAGGACCATTCATATTGTGTGTGACATTGTTGGCATGACAGCTGCAGACTTAAACACGCCTTCTTTGCAAATGTATTGATGCATAGAAAAATGCAACAAAAAACGACCAATCACAATTCAGTATGCACATAAAGACAATAATGCAGACCGATTGTGTTTGCTGTGCAGATGTTTCGATGAGGTCATGGCTGTTACTGTAAAGTTGAGTAGCAAACAATAATATAGGATTTGTAAACTCTAATATTAAATGTCTTATGAAAAGAAAATCTAAAATTAATATTATTATTTATTATTATTATTAATAATAATAACAATGATAAAATGTTGTATAATATAGTAGACCTAAGATTGAAACTGTTCAAAACTGTGAGGGTTGTAAGATTTCTTAGTTTTTTAATGATTTAAAGTTAATTTAGTGCATCCTTGCAATATCTTTTTTTTTAGTTGTTGTCAAAAATCATTAGGATATTAAGTAAAGATCATGTTCCATGAAGATATTTTGTAAATTCCCTAATGTAAGCATATCAAAACTTTTTCTCAATATAGAGATTTTTCAGCCCCCTCAAATTCCAGATTTTAAAATAATTGTATCTAAAATATTGTTCTACTTAACAGACCATACATTAACATAAAAACTTTATTTATATAAATATCATTTTAAAAAGACTGACCCTTATGATGGTTTCGTGGTCCAATATAATATAATAGCAATATAATACAAATTTAATAGTATATTCATACATTTATTTGAAACATAAACCCACTATGTAAAACATGAAACATTAAATTCTCAATTATTTTCACATATGTTATCTTGAATCATTTATTTATTTAATATGGTATACCTCGCATATTAATTCCATGTAGAAACGTATACCCACCTTCCAGCGTAGTGTCTGTCGTCCTGCTTTCGTCGTGACTGGAGGAACAAATGAAACCCATGTGTTGTTCAAGTGTAATTATAGTGTTGTAAAGTGACAGAACAACAAGAGTTTAGTTTTTCTGTGCCTTAAATGCAGGTACGAGTCTTTATCATGGGATCTCATGTTGCAGGGATGCTGGTCTGGGAGACACAAACGGCCCTCGCTGTGGCTCCAGGGCCCCCCTCCCAACACCAGGCATTACACCAACACAGAGGGGTCAGGGGTCAGTCTCTAAAATGTTTATTCTCCATCCTGTGATTTTGAACTCCCCCCGCTATTTTGGTAGGAGCCCCAAATTTCAAAATGACTTCAAATGTGTATTTTTGTTGTCACAGACTGGAGCTCTGAGAGATTGCTGGTGTGTGTTTATGAACAGTGTCTCCGATGGTAAAGATCAACGGCTGCTCTCACCCCAGACAGCCCACCAATTATGACTACATATATTTTATTGTAGTTCATTATAAAAAAATAGGGTTATTATCGTTAACTAAAAGAATACAATAAAAAAAAATGGAGCAAACATTAGCAAATAAATAATACAATTATTTAATTTCCGATATTTTAAACAACATAATTTGACATTTTTATTTAGTTAAACTTACTAAAAAAAAGTAAATAAGCCAAAATTATTAAAATAAAAATAAGAAAACTATATGGATATATATATATATATATATATAACTAGTGCTGAGCAATGGTTAATCGATATATAAAATTAACCATTGCTAAAAATAACTGTTATTTTGGTCCTTTCTTCAATAAAAGAACAAAAAAATAACAACCTGCCGTAATATGTGCCATTCACACAGGCTAAAAGTGTATTTGTGTAAAATCCCTAGCACGGGTTTTTTAATAAAGAAAATATCATCTATATGTCAACAAAGTCACAGATGACAAACACGGCTAGCTCGTGCCTGTAACAACCTTCTTGTAAAGCCACACAATCACTATAGGGGTGTAAAACTCTGACAGCTTGTTATCTTTCAGTGACAGAAGCCAAATCAGCCTGGCTTACTCGACCCAATGTAAATCAGCAGCGTAAAATAAGCAGTGGCTAAATCAGCCGGAGACAGAGAGGCTCTTTGTTGCAGCGTGCAGATTAATATCTTAAGCGTGTACCATTGTTCAGAGTTATGTCACCAGTGGACGTAATGATATCTTAAATTAATGAAGTGATGAAAGCGGCGAGGGAGAGGCCTGTGATTTACAGGATTGCTTTTAGCTGATGCACACCACCATCACTGGAGATAAATCAGCCGCTGGGAGCCATGGGGGAAAATGAATGGATCTGCACACGGGTTTACAGTTCAATTAGTAAGGCACAAGGACGCCAGCGCAATGTAATTCGCCTGGCCAGGTGTTTGGATGAAATGAAACAGCACAAGATGTATGTTCTGTTGATGGAGGAACATCTTGGGTCTTTGCTGAGTTTATGCTTGTGAAATATACGGTAAACACATTATTTCAGAATTCGTTGTTGTTATGGCTTGGAGACTCCAAGGCAAGGTCAATTATTTTAAGGCACAGTGTGCTATTCTTGCATAAAGTAAATTGAAATAATTATTTTGGTAAGACTTGTTAACTATTAACTATGACATTTCTTTCAATAAATTCTTAAGTTGCTGCTTATTGATAGTTAGTGCGGTAGTTTTTAAAGTATTGGTATTGAATAGGATTAGGGATGTAGAATAAGACATTAATATGAGCCTTATTAGCACTAATAAAAGGCTAATATTGTAGTAATATACACGCAAATAATCAGTGTAACTGTAAAATAAAGTTTTACCGATATTTTGAAAAAAGTTTGCAGCCTGGCTGTTTTGGTCACCGCTGACTGAATAAAAATACTATGGAAGTCAACGGTGACAAACTTTCTTCGAAATATCTTCCTCTGTGATTGGCAGAACAGAGGAATTCATACTCGAGGGTAAATAAATGATGATTTTTGGGTGAACTATTCCTTTAGCAGAACCAGATTCGTTGTCGCCACAATATTTTAACAGAAAAAAAAAAAGATCAAACGTGTGTAACTGATAATGTCTAAAGTCCGCCCTGATTACTACCAACTTGAGCCGGCTCCCCAGAATGACCTCCACGTGCCCTGACCTTCCTTTTATTCTGCTTAAGAGGCAGGCTTAGGTAACTGCTGAGGTAACTGATGCCACTTTCTCAGAAAATCAATAATTAAATTCGGTCGTACACGGACCGGTGGCCTGCACCTGAACTGGAGTTTTGTATTCCATTCCCCCCCAAAGTGGTCCAGCATTCGCTCCAGATTACTTTCCGCCATGTCAGATCACATACACCTCCAGTCAGTTCTTCTTCATCAGTTAGGAACCTAGGTGTGCTGTTTGATAGCAATCTTTCATTTGAAAGCCATGTTTCTAG
>JAUMHP010000063.1:357703-373512 GCA_032361065.1 Enteromius trimaculatus
TCTGTATTGTTAAAAGCGCTATATAAATAAAAGTGACTTGACTTGACTTGACTTGACTTGACACTTCTGACCAATAAATCTGTTGCTGTTTTTAGCATTTGAAGGCAAGGTAAAGGAAAATAAAAGGAAAAACTATATTTATTCAGCAAGGTTAGGCATGGTTGGTTAAAAGTACCAGTAAAGCATTTAAACATTTTACAACATCTTTCTTCATTTAAACTTTCTATTCCTCGAAGGATCTTTAAAACAAATTATTGTGGTTTCCACAAAAATATTAAGCAGCTCAGCTGCTTTCAACATTGGTAACAATAATAAATGCTTCTTGTTTACGCAGTATTAGATTGTTTTCTGAAGGACCGTGTGCCACCAAAGACGCTGAAGAGTAAATTCAGCTTTTGATCACAGAAATAAATTGGAAATGAAAGACATATTGAACTAGTAAACAGCTCTTTTGCACGTTAATAATATTTCACAATATTACTGCATTTTTTGATCAAATAATTGCAGCCTCACCTGAGCATAAGAAACTTTTACCTTGTTATATAATTCTCCAAACTGTTGAACGGTTACTCTTTGAGGTCTTGTTATAACATCAATTCTCAGCTGTCAGTTTCCTGTATATGTTTAAAGGGTGTTGTGGCATTACCGTGCTGTAGTTATCACCTTATCTGATGTTGTTTTTTGTTGAAGCGAGCTGTAAACTCATTTAACGGGGTGTTGCATGTGACAGTGGTGTAAACTTCAGTCTCCAGCAGCACCTCAGTGTAAAGCACATTCCCTGTGGCCCAGCTCAGCGCTCCTGTTCCCAGACCATTTGTTCACAAATCCCGCTTTTTCCCGTGGCATGAGCGCTTCACCTTGAGAGTGAAAATAACTTCGCTGGTGAGCCCTGTTTGTGTAATTTGAACCCCTACTGATTTTTATGTACTTCTCTACTTTCACTGTTAAAACTGCAGTGCTTCTTGTAGCTATTAAAAAAACACAATTTCTTTATGTTTAGTTTCAAAGATGTTTATAAACTGTAAATGTGATGATCAGCACACACGAGCAGCGATGGCCAAGCTAATGTTTGTCTGAATGCAGCCCGTTTCGCCTTGGAGCACCTCTCTCACTCTCTGGTTTAAGTTTCCTTTAGGGATTCGGCGAGACCCACAGCGTCAGACCCCATTCAGTCTATTGTTAATGGAGAGCGTCTACAATCAAAGTGTGGAGTGTTTGGGTCAGAAGCCTCAGCGATTGTGGCCTACCCCAGGGCAAGAGTGTGGCCCCCAGAGACACAAGCTCACCAACCTCCTTTACACCGCACAGCTATGAGCTTTAGCCCGGGGACTCGAGTGCTTCCAGAGCTAATGACCAGCTCCAGAGATGTTTGCTTGATTGAGTACGTGCTTGACTTGAAGGCTACCTTTTTTTCCTATTGATCCACAGGTGAGGTCTTCTGTTTCACTTCTAAACAGCCAACTCATTAATCAGCTGTAACTAATAAAGTGATGCTGTAGTAGGGGATGCTTATTCATTCATTCATTCATTCATTTTTCAGAGCCTTTATTTTATGTCTGCTAGCATTATGATTATCTGCATGCTAGTGTACTTAACTTAACTTGGCAGATCGCAATCAATAAATAAATAAATAAATAAATATGCCATTCAAAAGTTTGGGATAAGTGAGTAAAATGAGTTTAATATGTCTAATATGCCAATTTATTATCAATATCAGAAGCAGCTGTGCTACTTAATCTTTTTTGGAACCTGTGATGCTTTATTTCAGGATAATAAAAAGTTTTAATAAGAACAGTGCTTATTCAAAATATGATTTGTTTGTAACAATATTAATCTTTACAAAATGTTCCATACATTTAACACATATTTTGTAAATAGAAAAATAAACAGTAAAATGTACTCACCCCAGAATGGTATGTATGTAGCATGTAAAATAATAAAAATTAAAAAAACATTTGATGACTCCTCTTGAACTTGTGGTTGATTTGAATGTTGGTGTAATGAAAATCTCCCTAGACGGGGATGTCCTTCCCCTTAATGTTTATGAATCAACTTTAACCATGAAAGTGAAATCGTAGTAGTAAAGTGTAAATCAAAGTGGTAACCTTGGAATTGAATCATGCATTAGAAAATGTTGCAGTTATTACAAACTGAGTGTAATAAATTCATTGTTAATGTAGTTAACTAATGGAAACTTATGGTAAAGTGTTACCACAAAATAGTATTTTTAGTCATAGTCATGTTATGTCTGTTAGCATTGAGATCCTCTTTAAGCAAGTGTACTTACTTGACAGATACTAGACACTTTTTAAATCATTGATGACTCTTCTTGCATTAATGTGCGTATCCAACTTTTTGTCAAATAATACGCACTCTAGATGTGGTTCAAGGGTATGAGATAAATGCAAGGCTGTTGGCCAAAGGGAAAGGCCCATTCAGCATTGTTCAACACTAGGATGAAAACTATGTCTGTAAAGTCAAATCAAGCCATATTTTCATACACAGGGTAACCTCATGAGGTTTGTTACATTTTTCAAATGTATTAGAACTGCTGTACTCAGTTTTACACGTATAACCTTAGTTGGCATTGGAGGGGATGTCCAGACATCCAAAAGCATGGCCTGTGTCTTCAGTATGAGTGTAAGGAGGCGGATGTAATGATGAACAAGAAAAGCGCTGGCCCGGCCCTCAAGGATGGTCTTAATTTTAAGACGTGTACAGACAGAGCTCATTAGAGTGTGCTGGTACTTTGAGTGCAGGCCTGGCCCTCGCCGTGTCCTTGCACGGATATATGGGTCTTCACACGTCCTCCGCAAAAGCACTCTTTCGCCACCCACCCCCCCTGCTTCTTTTTCCCCCTCTTCTCTCTTTCTCTCAAAGGTGCTGATCAATTCACAGCCTCCTCTGGAGGTGTGAGACTCATCCCTGCACTTTGTGATTGGCTCAGGCGTCACAAACCGTTCGCTCCCGTTCTCTTTCTCCCCCTCGCGCTATCTCTCATTGAGGGCAGCGGCCTACTCTTTTCACCTCTGGGCTCTGCCAGCCTGTGGCCAGGCTCCGGTCATATGAAATCACACTAATCAAACTCCCCCCTCTCTTTCTCCCACTTTCTCCTCCTCTCTCGTGGCTCTGAGCCCATTAGCACACCTGAAATAATAACTCAAGTGACAAATGTTTTGGCACTTATAGCTGATAGACCAAGAGAAAGGGTGGGAGAGAGCACACCACGCTCTCAGAGACTCAGACAAGGTATTTTCCAATCCCAACTGTGTCAACAGGGCAAGCTGACAAATTCAGAAATCATCCTAAGTTTGATGTTAATAATAAAAACACAAATTCAAGTGCAAGCTGTGTTCAAGTGTGTTGCTTTAATAGACATTTGATTTTCAAGACATTGACAGTGAGTTTCATTGATAACATGTTGTTGGTTGTTCTTACAGTGCTCTTATAATGTAACAACATACTGATATCTCACAAGAGCCTTTTTTAACGCTTGACAATAATCTGCTGATATTTATTGTAAACTTCGCTGTGCGTCTTTCTTAGTGTACAACCCAATAATAATCCGTAGAAAATAAAAAGTAGCCTAAACTTAAAGCAAACGCTGTCGTTTAATTAGGGAAATGTATCGATTCTTCTGTTTTTTTTTTATTAGCCTATTATTATTTTGAGCCGTGAGAAGATGAAAGGGATTATAACTACCTGCATGTTTATTTTGATTTATTTAGAATTGTAATGTTTATGTTAGTACTTTATTTCTAACTGATGTTTACGGGAAAACAGGACATAATTGGCAACCGAAAACTTCACAAAGGCAGCGGGCAATTTATTCAGTTAGTTTTAGCTTTATTAATAAGGCGAGCAAATATTAGATATTTTCTGTTTATTATGTCACTAGCGTTCTTTTAAATAAACATTTTCCAAATGCATATCAGTATCATCTCGTACTTCTTTTATAAACAATGCATATTATAATGGAATTAATGGAAGAATTAGGATTTTGTGATGATGACGCCTATAGCAGATTTAAGTTGCCATATCTGTCAATGATCCGTCATCAAACAAATACTTTGTCAAGTAGTTTTAAATATTCATTAATATACATATAGCCTCCTAAATTGTCAAAATTGATCATCGTCATTACTAAACTAGGAATCCGTTTTTCATGAAACCAATCAATAAAAGTGGCGGTACTTTCTTGACTGCATTTCGACTGTTTTTGTGCGTGTCAGAAAAGTCATTGCGTCTCATTAAGAAACAAAGAGAGAAAATTCTGAATGTTTCCAGTAGAAGGCGCACATGATCAAGCATACAGGTCACTGCAAGCCTTTGCATATGATAAATATGTTTTTCTTTTGGATCTTATGTAGTGGTTTACATTATTGCAAATTCAATAGGCCTGCAGTGCGTTTCTCAATTTAGAAAGTGTGTTAAAATAAAAAGATAAAGCATAAATAAAAGCAAGCTTGAAACACAGTACAAAGCTAAACAGATTAAAATCACAACGCCAAATAAAACAAAATCACGCTGTTTTTTTATTTTTATGAGACCTATGAATATGTACATTACAATTAATAAACGCTGAGTCAAAATAGCGCGTTCTTTTTAAGGTTTCCAATTAATAAAATGTAAATAAAGATTAAATGTAACAATTTTAACTACACCTGTAAAACAAACATTTTAACCAGTGTGTTTTTCCATTAGACTAATTTTACCTAAAATTCACAGACGCATGCACGTGTTTGATTAATTACGTAAAACCTAAAAAAAAAACGTATTTATAAGTGCCCAATGTTTTTTTTTTTTTTTTTTTTTTTTTTTGTATAGTTTTACAGTTTTGATATCATATAATACGTGTAACCTTTTCAATGCAATTAATTTAATTTTCCTCACGATTAGTAAATACTCATTCCCTTTATTATTTTCATTGTTACTAATTGTCTAAAACGTCTCTGTTGCGCGCTTGGATAAGGAAACTCTTCAAATAAATAGATACACGATTATCTGAATATTCACACACTTCACAGTTGACAAGCACTTGAAACACGCTTTAAGAGCATTATAACCAGGCAGTGGCAAGATCAAGAAAAAAGTTAGTAGCCTGCTGTTTTATCCCAGCGCGTCTTACCCATTCCCGATAGTCTTGTAACTTTGAGGCAGTTGTCAGGAGTGGAGATGGCAGGGTTCACTGCTGACTGGCCCCTGGTCGCAGATTGCTGCGGGGGGATATAAAGGATGACCTCCGTTTGACTTCTGAACCACAGCGGCATGTAGATTTCAAAAGCGACTTAAGCAGAGAAAGATTCAAATGAATAACAAATATTGAGGCAGAATGGGAACGTTCCTGTAATAGACACCCAACTGACTTTTTGCGTTCCAACGCCTTGTTGTTTTCAAGGTTAGGACTAAAATGACTTTCTGTTACGCGGAGCTGTCGATTTGTTTAGAGGCCCTATAGTTCTAAAAATAGGCATTTGTATATATGCCACTTACTTAATTTATATCTACTACATGCTTAGCACACCTTTTCCTAATTATATGCGTACAATTGAATTAAATTAAAGTCTAAATTTAGATATATCAAATATTTTAAGCACACTCAAGCAGAGTGCGCAGTTGTACAAATGTTGCCAGTGATGCAAAGATATGCTTTATCTTTTTCATTTGATAATGCCTCAGGCGCACAGTTAAAGAGTTGTTTTTCTACTCCCAATTTAATTTCACCTCGAAAGATTCGCATCTCTTTCTAAGCCCAAATTATCCGAAATGATGGCATTAACTCACTGATGCGTGCTGCAATCTGCTGACCCTCACTAAAAGGCAACCTTAACAGTGAAAGTCCTTGCCCTCATTGTGCTCTATAGCGTTTATAGATGCTAATTGAAGGAACTTAATTACTTTATAATGCTATTCTGGTACTGTGACAACAGTTAAGCGTTTGGGTAAGCACAGCTTTCATGTCATCCCGTTTGCTTCTCACGTAATTGAGACGGACACACAACTAATGTTGAGAGTACAAACATCAATAAAACAATTGAGCTAACTAATAACTAACTATCATATACAGTGCACGCTCAACTGAAATTAAAACAATAATTTAGATGAACTTTGTCATAGTTTCTACTTGGAAAAAAAAATAGATATGTATCCCACTTACCAATAAACGCGAGCGTGTTTATCTGTTGTACGGCGTCGGGTTAGGCACATATCTGTTGCATGAATCCTCCTTTCATTTGTGTTTAAGTCCACATCAGATCCCTCGCCCGCGCAACGCGCACCCTTCGTTTGCCGAGCGCTTTGGGGATTTGATAGTAATTTCATGCCTGTAAATGTCTGCAGCGGATCCTACCGCTGCTCTTCCGCGGGAAGCGAGGCTTGTGTGATGCTCGCGGCAGCTGATAAGACACTGTTCCTTGCATTAATCGCTTCTGATCGATGACAGATGCTCCTCAGACAAACTTCATACACCTTGTCACCGGGTCAGTTGCATTGCCCACAATGGTTCACTTCAGCTTACAACAGTCAGTGTGTGTATGTATGTGTGTGTGTGTGCGTCTAAAGACTCTTATTCGGCTATTTCATTCGAGCATTTTATGGAATGTGTACTATTTATATCAACAGAAAGGATCCTTTATTTAGGCAGGTGTATTTTACATTTACCAGAACACAAACTACTTCTCCAAATTGTAAATCTGAATATTTTGTACTGAACAGACCGACACTGAAACTACTGGAATGTGCGTTAAAAGTTCTCTTTTAGACTTGGAGTGATAGGAATAGGAATATGATGACACGGAAGAGTTACTGTCAGAGGAAAATTAAAACTTTTGAAAGCTGAATGAATGAAAGCTTTTTTTTTTCAGTTTTCCTACAAAATCAATAAGTAAATATTCACTTTTGTGTATTACAAATAATTATGATCTTGTCTCAGTAAGTATTATGTGTGTTTGAGTGGGTGAGAGAGAGACTGTGTGTATGTGTGTGAAAGGGAGAGAGAGTAGCATTAGGACAAAACCGAATACGAAGGCTACATTTTCCCTCCAGATTACAATATTTTCATTCCACCCTTTCTTCATTTATGGAAGCATATCGACCGATAAATTAATGATTGATCATTCTTTGAACCAATAGACGACTTGATTCACCGAAGCACGCGTTCATTGGCCACTGCACCAAACTCCTTACATCCTACAGTAAGTGGATGAGCCCATTCACAAATGGCAGGGGTGTTTTGGCTGAGAGCGCACGCAGCACTGCTGAAGCGCAGCATATGCTGTTTCTGAATAATGATGTTTGTGTGAAATGTAAAGTACACAGGCATGTGGTAAAAACAATATTTTGTATTTATAGTGCAGTTGATTTCTACAGGCTCTCGCGTAAAAAAACCCCAAAAAACAGGCGTGCGGGGGAACTTGATTACGCACACTGAACACGGTTTCCAAGTTTCTCGACTACTGTATATAGCGCTCTCCCGTTTGGATACTTTGATCAGAAGTGATAATAAACAGTGTGTAGAGAGTGACTGATGTAAAAAAAGAGCCCACGTCTCATATATTTAAAGCATTGTTGGTACATAAACACATTTAGGTTGCGTGTCTTGGCACGCATAAAGAACGCAGTGCGACCTAAAGCACAGCGCGGTCTCTGCGTGTTTTTAGAGCTCGGTTCGTGTCGAATCGTGGAAGTAGTGGTCTGCGCTCTTCTGCGTCCCACACATCTCACCCCCCTGCTTTGGATGAAACTTGATGTGGCCCATCGCATTGTGCAAGACGCGACCTGTTATGGCCACCACTACTTCCGGGTTTCAGCAGTCTGGTCCAGATTCAGCTGCCGAGCCGCGTTCAACACACACTCATTGTACACAAACGGGGAAAGGCAGCTCGCAGCATCGATCGTGGCTCCTTTAAGAAAAACTAAGCCAGAATTATCAGCCCACCTCCTCTTGATCTCATTTAGAAGCTATTGCATAAAAAATCAACTCAGGAGCCGAGAGTGATCAAAGAAACGAGAGAGAGCTTCATTTTTGTGCATTTGAGTAGTATTCTCGTTAGGGGTGCTAACCAGTGGAAGCGCGCAGAGGATCATCATTCATTCAGCACTTTGACAAGCTCGCGTTTGATTGATTGACAGCCGGAGTGGCAAAAAGCCATGAGATGCGCTAGTTTTGTTTGAGGGGCTATTTTCACACTGCTTTGGAAAAGAAGATTTTGCTCGATCCTTGTCGCTGTCCACGGGAAAGAGAGCGAAGGGGACCTATTCGCCGAACGCGCCTGGCTGAACTTGTGGTGAAGGACTGGCTTCATCGCTCGCTTGAAAGAGGCAGTTGGATTTTTCGGGGGAAAACATATCCCACGTTTGGAATTTGCGTGCTTATTTCCTATTCACCCTGGCCTCATAGGGGATATATTTTTGATTAAAGGAAGCCGAGGGAGTGTGGAGGGCGATGGCGCAGAGGGTACGTATCCCGAAAAGTTTCTTTGACTCCGTGTTGTTGAATGCAGTTGGAAATACTGAAACGTGGCCGATGACAGTCAGACTCGCAGTCAAACTTTCTCTTCTTTTGCCTACCAGTTTTCTTGTAAGGTTCAACTTTATACACCGCTCGCATTCATGCGTGTGTCTCTCTGTAGAGTTTTGAGACACTGAACCCATTTTTAAATGGCGATTGACGGGGAGCAATTCCTAATTTCTTCAAACCATAGTTTTTCTAAGTGCACTGCACTTGTTTATGTGTCTTTCATTTCTTCATAAAGACAAATTATAAAAAAAAAACTTAAAAATTACTGGAATAGTCTAACTCTCGTAACTAAAAGTAATGTTATGATAATACATTGTCCAGGAATATTAAAAGAGTTCAACAAATTAAACTCTGTTTATATATTCTATACAAAATAGTATTATTTTCAAACAACATAACAAGCAAACACAGTTGTGCGCTTTAACTCGTAAAGTGGACATTTGCAGCTTGGCCACTTTTTCTTTGCATTTGTAATCAAATGTAAACAATCACAAAGTAGATTTCATCGCAACTCTCCGACCTTTTGCTTTTGATGGTGGAAGTACAACAGCACCCTGCTGTCTTGCTTACACCTCTTTAAATTTAGATTTCAAATGTGTTATGCTCCCATCATCACACTTTCCCAAAAATATCATAAAACTTACAATAATTATGATAAACTAGCAATGTCACTGATAGATTATTTTAAACAAACTGATAAAATGTTTCATTGAACTGTTAAGCACGATGCAAATTTGCGTTTAATTGGACGAATCCTAAAAGTGCTACTTATGTTAATATTGAATAATAGTGTATAATAAATTTAGTTTGACATCGGTAGGGTGGAATAACCTATATAATACACAGTTATTACATGCAAATGACATTACTTATTACTTAAGCTGCATTTGTAAAAAAAAAAATTCACATAAAGAGTGGCACAACACAACAGTGCTCGGTCGTGTGATATTTTTGTGATGATCTCAATAAAGCTGTAGCTCAGTGCTCCATGTTGATGTGTCCGACGCTAAGTCTGTTTCGGTCTGTTTTTTTAAAAAGGCACATGAAAGTTTTACATTTTTTTTTCATTTAGTGTTAGAACCACGGGATAGTCTGCATGTACACTTGATACATTTTATTATTTTGAAATACCAGGACGAAAGTGTTTTCATTTCGCAAAAGCCATACTTTTTTGTCCGAGAATATCGGATTTAAATTTTCTTTTAGTGTGTTTTTTTTTTGTTATGTATATATTGTGTGAGAGGTGAAAGTGACAACATGAGCATGTCGCCCTTCGTGTGTGTGCAGTACGAAGATATACCCCACTATGGGATGGACGGAGTAGGAATCCCGAGCACGATGTACGGGGACCCGCACGCCGCCAGATCCATGCAGGCTGTTCACCTGAACCACGGGCCCCAGCTTCACTCCCACCAGTACCCACACACAGCCCACACCAACGCCATGCCGCCCAGCATGGGCTCATCCGTCAATGACGCTCTGAAAAGAGATAAAGACGCCATTTACGGGTACGTGTAGATAGCCAAGACATATTCTTTATGATGAACTTTACCAGAAACACAATATTTGACCTGTAATAGTTTCTGAAACTAATTGAGCGCCATGAATGTTTAATGCTTTTAAAAGTTTCTTTTATTCTAAAAGTTTTCCTTTTTTCCGTTTTGACTTTCTTTGTTTTAATTATTTAATCTTATTAATATGTTTAAACTTTAACTTCAAAATTAAAGTTGATAAAAACTGATTTACAAACAAAACACGTATAAAACATGCACGTTATGTTTACGCTATAACTTTTTAATAGTTTAAACTTCAGGCCTGGTTATTACTTAAATGGATAAAATGCATTTTTGGACAGCTGCGCAAAGTGATTCCCGTGAAAATGACAATGGACGCTCTCACAAAACCATAAAGGCTATTTTCCACTCAAATGATAAAATGTGCAAACATATCTGGATGCGCGGACTTCCTCTGAATGCGCCTGGCATACAAAAGCTGCTCGAGCACAAGGGTCCTCATCACAGCGCTGTACACAAATGCTGCTGTCGTTTAAAACAGCCATTTATACGCAGAACGCGCCATAGAACTGACTCTCATTCATTATGAATTAGATACGTCCCTAAACATTTACACAAGATATAGGCTATGGTTAAATTGCATGCTTGGCCTAGAATCAACGTGAGCATTTGTCTGTGACCTCGTAGCCCACTGTTTATATTGACTGCTGTCTTGGATAATACGTTGAGGAATCCAAGTTACATGTGATCTGACACAATATTAAACACAAGTAACAAGCTCATTATAATGTAAGCGACAACACAATAATCGACATAAACGTACGAGTAAACACTTCATATCTATATGATCGTGGCGAAGTGGTGCGCACGTACTTTTTAAGTAAATCAAATCTAAATTTCTCAAATGCAAATTAGATTGTTTTAATGTTTTCAGCAGAGACCGCTTATACACCAAGAAGGAGTTGTAAACCCTTATAAAATGTCATGTGCTAATCCAGAGCTTTCCCCGCGCTGACTCCTGTGTTTTTTTTATTATTATTATTCCAGGCACCCTCTGTTCCCACTTCTAGCACTGATTTTTGAGAAATGTGAATTAGCCACTTGCACACCTCGAGAGCCCGGTGTGGCTGGGGGCGATGTGTGTTCATCAGAGTCTTTCAATGAGGATATAGCAGTGTTTGCAAAACAGGTCAGAAACTGTTTTATGGCGCAAAAAGTTTGTGCATATTTTATTTGGTATTTTTTAGTTGGTGCGTTGACATATTCTCTGTAACATTAATAATAATAATATTAATAATAATGTTATAATTAATGTTTTTGAAACTAATTAATTTATATATTTTAAGGAATGCGTTTTTTTTTTTCTTTCTCACAATTTTAAATGATGTACATGCATATCGTCTTAGATTCGAGCAGAAAAGCCGCTATTTTCATCAAATCCCGAGCTGGATAATTTGGTGAGTGCAAAAATTATAATTATTTAGTATTTGCCTCTAAGAATTGTAATTTATAACTTTCATAAAATATTCAGATTTTTTTCTTTATTGTCTGATTTCTTGATGGCATTGCTAATTGTTATGAATATAGGCTATATATAAATATGTAAATACTTTGTAAGAGTTACATTTTTTTAATGCAAATTGTTTATTTAGCATTACGCTTTATGTTGGCGGAGGACACACGTCCCTCTCATTAAAACACGGATTAAAGTGATAATTTATTCATAAATGAAGCATAATTTGACTTAATTGCCGTGCATTGTCTAGGAAGTGGTCTCAAGTCAGAAATGTTCCAATATGTATCCAATATCTCTTAATTTGTCTGTAATTGTCTTGGTCCTGTTTATTTCGTCACATTTGAATGTAACTTTTTTCTTCATTGTCATTTTCCCCCAGATGATACAAGCCATTCAAGTTTTACGGTTTCATCTTTTGGAGCTCGAAAAGGTAATCAAAGTTTACCCCAATTGGCCGGTCCTCTCTTCAAACCTATGGGCCTCATCTGCATAAATGTATTTTTCCTGGTCTGTTGTAATTAGTGTCAAAATCAATCATGCTGCCTATTTCTCCTCCGAGTTTAATTACAATGCAACCTGCTACCACGGCCACAGATATTTCATAGCAGTAATTTCAATGTTTCTCCGCATGCTGCACGTTTTTTGTTCATTTATTCTATGACAGTGACTGTCGTTATTCCGGAATAAAGTCGAGCACGTTGATGGCACGTTTGGCGCGCTTATCTGTTATCAGCAATACACTTTGGAGGAATTTTATCAACAGCTGTTTCCACGTCGAGAGTGGGCCTATCAAGTGATTTATCACCAAACCATATAGTTTTACAGTATTGAATACACATAATAACCATCGGCTCCAAATCTCCAGCTATTTGCACGAGCCTCGGGTTATGTGTGTTGAGATAACACGGCGAAGCGATGGTTTGGGCAGAAATGAAGAATTCTCCCCTCGCCACAGAATGTCATCCACCATATTATTCCCTTGTAAAGAGGTGGTAATGAAATAACTAGAGAAAATTAAACAGTTTACCTTAAATGTCAGTCAAGCAGGTCATCTCTCTAATGGCCACAACCCCGAGAGCAGATGAATTTAACACGCGTGTTGAATACGGTGTAGCCCGCGAGTCGTCTTGTCAGTGTCAATTTTCGGCGATATCTCTATTTTGAGAGGGAGTAAAGTTATTTCACATTCTGGATGCGTCTGATAGCTATCAGAGGAGGCCATTGGGAGAGGTTTTCCATGTCAATAGGAGTTCTGGATGCACTTGTCAGTTCGCTGTGATGACCCTTTGTGATTTCCCCCCCTCCTTGCTTCCCTTGTATCTATAGGTACATGAACTTTGTGACAATTTCTGTCATCGGTACATCAGCTGTTTGAAGGGAAAGATGCCCATCGACTTGGTTATAGACGACAGAGAAGGAGGATCAAAATCAGACAGTGAAGAAATTACAAGATCATCGGGGCCCCTTGATCAGGTACGTTCAGGAGTCCATTTCTTTTCTGGCCATTCAGCTCGTCTTTTGGGTCACTTTCTCTGCCTCGCCGCTATTTGCATACGATTAAGGCTTTTAAATTCCATCGGATTGAAAAATTTGGAATAATGTGGCCCATTATTGCTTCATTACGGTTTGATCCCGGAACTGACCCGAGGAGATTAGCTCGTGAAAGCATTGCCATAAACTTGACCTGTTTCTTGTCGATTTTAATTTAGTCCTTTCCCTCTTCTTTTCACTCGCCCGCCTTTTTTTAATCAAACCAAACGCTCGGGCTATCTATGCTACTATTAAGAATCAAATAGAGACATATCTATAGTAGACATTTAGAGATTTGGTGCTTTGGTTTTCTGCTGTTGTTCACGCTTCATTAGTTGCCTTGTCAGTGTTTTTTTCTCAGACGAGCGCGCGCAGTTCTTACTCTCTGCCTTTTGAATAGCATAAAGCAGCGCGGTCGTGTTTGAGCAGTAGCTTACTGTACCATATAGTATTTTGTGTTTATAGGAAAATGTGTGAAATGTGAAATGCTGTGCAGCTCATACTTGTGGATTCTTTGACGTTCTTCAACTCTAACGTACTTTCAATCCAACTTCAACTTCAGTGTTTTTATTTTCAGGACACGCTGCATAATAACTATACATATATCTGTTTTAAATGTAATGATATAAGAGTTGGGAGAGACAATTCTTTAAAAACAATTAAGTGGTCATATTAAGGGGATTAGCAGATTCACCAGCATAAAAAGTAATGAAGCGATTAGGCTAAATAATTTAAATCCGTCATCTTCCATATGGCTGAGTGATCGAATAAAGCATTGACCAGTTGTAGCTTTCCAGTGACTGCGTCGGCCACCGGTTTTTATATGGGGGAGAGAAAACCCTGTCCCATTCATTACCAAACAGGGACTCCAATAAAACGACCTTTGGCTGTTTTGGTGTTTTCTCGGCTGTATGAATGATTATGGTAATATGCGGATCTGTAGATAATGCATCTAATTCAAAAGAAGCGGTAAACAGCATAATGTCAATTGTGTTTGTAACTCTTTTAACAAAACTCCATCAGAAAGCACTTGCCAGAATTTTTGAATAAATCAATTATTGAGCAGAGACGAATTTAAGCGATAAAAATAAATTACGCTTGTATGAAGAGCCCTGGGTACGTAGGTATATAACTTGATAAGAGCAATTTCTGCTTTGCTGGAGGCCACGAATATGGATATTTAATTGACTTTAAGATGAAGACATGTCCTATATATATATTTCTTGACGCGTAAAGCCTAAATATTAGGGTTCGTATTAAGTATTTACATCTTTGTGAAAGTTTGATTCCCCAAAGTAAGCTGACCAACTTTTCAGAAGTTTGCTAATGCGAGGCAGAATGTGTTTTTATTTTATTATGAATCCTAAAAATAAAAACCCGCTTGTTAGAATCGTGCTCATTTAAAATTGAGCTGTAAAGAGAGTTATTTAACACATAAATAAAAGTACACTTAAAATGCGTTTAATATAACCAGATGCGTACGGAAGGGTTTTGTTAACAGCTACAGAGTTAAAGTTTGACTTTAGGTCCTATATGTTTTTTTACATCTCATTTTTTTCTGAGCTTGCTAGGCGGTGACATCCCTAACGAATTTGCGTCGCTCATGCATTATCTCGTTCCATATGTATTTTTAATATATGCCCTCGGGCATAAAGTTGAATTGGACTGGAAAAAAAAAAATCTCCTTTGTGCAAATTCTCAACAATGTTAACAAGAGGGAGAGAGGCGGTTCATTTATTCAAAGGCCAATTTATTCCAGCAGGAATACTGCAGCATAAGAAAATCTGAAATATACATAGAATTTATTAAACTCCGTGGTCCAGCGCCGTGCTGTGTTTTCGTCCTCCGTGCAGCGAAGCATCGTATCAATAATGTCTCAACTCCAGCTTAGCATTGTTTTGCAAGTATCGAGTGAAGAGAAAGAGGGGCAGAGCTCAGGGGTGAAAAAGTCAGAGTCACTCTGTCTCTTTCTCTCTCTCTCTCTCTGGTGAATGCGGCCCAGCCAGTTTGGATCACGTTGTTTTCCTCGTACTGTGCTGATAAACGCGAGGCTATATGAGCCTCAGGTGCCATATGAGCGGAGGGACTAGTTAGCAGCTAGTTAACCCCTTCATTGCGGTCTTCATTCTGGAGAGCCTTGTTGTAGTTTTTGGTTGGTTGACAGCTACTACGTCACATAAAGTAATTACTACACTAATGGGGGAAATAAATAAATAATGAGACGAATAAATTGCTTTACGTGCAGTATATGAGTCTGGTATTAAGTAGGCTGTGGTATAATATTAAACAATGCCAGCGCTACTGTAAAGTCTGTACACACATGTGGTTAAACTTTCTTAAAACTATGTTTCAAGCTATGTTTTATACTGGGATAAGATCACAAGGCTTGACCAGCTTCCAAGTGTATATGTAATGTATAATTTGTGTTCATCTGTGAATTAAAATAGTGATTGGTCTGGTAAAAACACGTAGTCACATTTTCATTCAACTTAAAACACTACTACAAACAAACAAACAAAATAAATATAATACTAATAATAATTAAAACATAAAAACTTTTAAATTATTTGGGTGATAGTAATGACAACAGAACTGGCAATGACTCTTTTTTTTTTATAAAACATTTAATTAACTGAGATTATAAATAAACTACAATTATTGAATTAATTTAGTAGAATTTCCCAGATTTAACAATTTTTTTTTTTGCATTTATTATCAAAAAGACATAAAA
>JAUMHP010000063.1:373816-389826 GCA_032361065.1 Enteromius trimaculatus
CGTCAGAGTAATAACTTTATCTTTATTTCGGCATGTTTATTGCCTTCTTGTGCCCCAGTGCAAAGCACGCTAATTTGTTCTCCGATTGGCTGGCTCATGGTAACTTGTTTATGACGTATTTGCTCCGTGCTGACGCTCACTGAAGGCAAAGTAAAGAGTCTGAATGCATTTCCATGGGCTGCAGCGTTTGCACAGTTGTCTTTAATTGCAGAGAGGCACTGCCATTTGCTAATGAACTCAACGCCATGAAAACCTCCGCAGTGCTTAAGACTTCAGTACTCGAGGGCTCTTTAGATTATTCCATGCAGCCTGAAGAGGGGTTGAAATAATTGAAATGCTGAATAGTTTCTCTGTTTGCAGTTTCCTTCTGTTTTGTTCAGGGCCAATTTATAAACTAAGGGTGTTATTACAGAGGAAGCTATGTTATTAATGTATCGCATAGAGGCCACCCAGAAGTTATGCTGATTTTGTGCTTAATAATTTGTGATACAAAATATAATTTTGCATGTGTTTTTTTGTAACATGTTCAGCTTTGAGTGAATGAGAATATATGGGCCTGTTTTAAAGGGCTGCATAAATAATGTCGCTGTTTCCCTGTCATGAGAGATTCTTTTAGTTGTTGTTATATCCTCGATGTTGAATGTATCACTTGTGCTCAACAAAACA
Organism: Enteromius trimaculatus; assembly: GCA_032361065.1. Classification (NCBI taxonomy): domain Eukaryota; kingdom Metazoa; phylum Chordata; class Actinopteri; order Cypriniformes; family Cyprinidae; genus Enteromius; species Enteromius trimaculatus. The sequence continues at coordinate 374,483 of JAUMHP010000063.1, forward strand.
TCTTTTTGCACTTTCGGATGAGAACGGAGTGTGCAAAGGCTGTTTTTATTTACTCTGTGTTTAGTTGAAGTACTATTGTGCTTTTGTTTTTGTTGTGAACCAAAAGAATTGTGTTTTTAAGAGTAGATTATTTGCTTCTTTTGTTAGTACACTAGTCGGGCAGTGTTGGAATTATTACTGTGCTATAATCATAGTCTTTGCCGAAGTAATGAGAATGTGAAATCCCTCGTTCTTTATCCTGAACTGCTGGATGCTGTCAACGATTCAACAAGTGCTGTAAAGAACACACAATTTGACCATTTTAGCTTTTTAAGAATGGCACTTTTTCAGAAATTGTGGTGACTTCGTTCAGGTTAAACATCTTTGCAATTTCATAGTATTATTATTTTTTGTGGTCAATGTTTTATTTCTAAGAAATGAAGCTTGAGAATAACACTACGATTTGTTTTTAAGCCAGTGATGTGAAAACTATTGTAATTAAAGGAGATGTGTGATTATCCTGCAGTGCCGTTAAGGGTGACTGTACTGGTTTTTAAACGAGATCTCACCCACAGGCCATTTTAAGAGATTTCACTTTCTCTGTAGACCAAATCCAAGCAGATTTTTTTTTTTCAGCAATTATTCCCCCCTCCCCAATTTTGCTCCATTTTGCTTTTTGTAAGATTTGTTAAAGGAGGCGTTTGGGGGATTGGACCGCTCTAGCATTCACCCTCCCTTTTTTAGTTTCTGTGCATGCCATTACCACATCCATTCATTTAAGGAGCCTTAATGTTTTTGCACGGAGTTGAGCCGACAGCCACGTGGTCTGTTATCAACATTGAGGATCTCAGCCTTATCAACAAGCCAGAGTAAACAAATAAACAAGTGTCCTGAACGGATTTACTTTTTGGTTGGAATCCACTGGGAAAAGTTCATGTGTGAATCTTGTGCTGCCCAAGTATTTTCCAGCAGAGCTTGAGTATTTTAGTGAGCTTGTTCAAGTGTCCTTGCTAATCTTGTTTGATGAGGCATATAAAAACTCTCTCTCTGTCTTTCTCGCTGTGTCTCTCTCGCTCTCTCTCCCTCAGTCCGTTTTGTTGTGCTATCTAGATGAAGCCAGAACCAAAAATAGTACAATGTGACACTGGTGGGTCTGTGTAAAAAAAAAAGGGAGTGAGAGAGAGCAGTCACTGTGGCATGAAATTGTAAACATATACTGTTTATGAGTTTTCTTTCCCCTGTGAAGTCTACAGTAACCTGAAACATTTTTCTTTATTATTATAAATGAATTGGAAGCCCAATATTCTTTGCATGAGTGCGTGTATAATGTGCAGAGAAAGAGAGCTTCCATCTAAGACCCAACACAATGAAAATGCAATGAATTGGAATGCCTCACCGATCATAGCAGAATCAGAATTTCCAGCAAGGAAAATCTTTTCATGGCGAATTAAGTGGTGGAGGAAGAAAATGGTAATGAAAAAAAAAAAAAAAGGGAAAGGCACAGATGACAAACGCTGCTCCCTGGGCTACGCACTGCAGATTTAAGAACTTTAGCTAAAGCTATGCAGAATAGAATGTGGAAAATTGAATTTACTAAACAATTAAGCATTGAATTAATCTACTTCCTGCACTTGAGAGAGAGAAGGACATGAGGAGGGATAGAGAAAAGGAGCAAGGGAAGAGAAAACATGTGGGGGGGGGAGGGGATGAAGCCCAAAAAAAAAAAAAAAAACACAACTGAATAAATCCTAGCTAGCTCATTAGAGGGACAGCGAATATATCAAGTGTGTTGTTGTGTGCAGCAGGACAGCATTCTCTCCGCCACGGCACTCATCTCTTCCGTAACCATCTGCATCCACACCGCCTCCACCCGCTGTTCGTTTTGGCCCACATATTTACTCCTTCGCTTATGCGCCTGTGCGGTTTCCTCCGGGTGTCTGCTTGTTGGTGGACTGCTCTGCGTTTTGGCCATTTTTTTTTTTATTAATTAGCTGTTAGATCTGTGGTGGACAAGATTGTTGGGGCAGTTATAAATAGACTGGAGTGCACCCTGGAGATGTCACTCACCCTCGGCCGAGACCCTCCCCCATTCCCATGGGGCCGAGCGGCAGCCTCCCACAAGCCCCGCTGCTCTTTTGTTCAATTACAGTTAATGCAATAGTTTGCTATTTTCTCGTTCTAATTATATTTTCAAGTAGGATTTGTTGTGCGTAAAAAAACATCCTTTTACGTGTGGAGGCTCTGGGGTTCTCAGTCTCCAGGGTGCTGTACCATTCTTTTCCACAAAGCTCTGAATAAACAAGTTCCCTCCATTTTTTTCTCTCTCTCTCTCTTTCTTTTACAAAGGGTTGTAGAAACTGGCAATTTTAGTTTTAACTGTTTGCTCCCTGGGCATGTGTTCTAGATTACCTCTTACGGCATACTTTTGGTATGCTGCAGAATACACCATTTTTTTCCCCTGGATATTAAAAAAAAAAAAAAAAAAAAAAAAAAAAAAAAAAAAAAAAGCATATCTGGAGTGGCTGGCACTATTATGCCTAAAGTTTCTAGGAGACTTGTGGCAAGCCTAAGTGCAATTTAGATACTTTCAGAATTTAGATTTTTTTGTTTGTTCAGTTTTTACCTAGAAATATTTTGAGAAGTTTTAATACAAATAGTACTGTATAAATACAAGAGAAGAAAATTCACGTTTCTCTATACATTTGTTACATATTTTTATGACAGTAATGGAACTTTTTTCACAATCATGTTTGTAGGTGTAGTGATCTGTGGAGCAAACCCGTAATAGACTTCCACAGAAATGGAAAGCAATTAATTCTACTTCTAAGTATTTTGATGATATTTTCAGTAAGAATGCAGTATTTTAACTACACGCTGTGATATTCATCGCATCGCATATTCAACCTGCATTTACAAACAACATATATTTTCTGAGCCTTCTGTTGAAAGTTCTCATCTCCGATAGGCATCTTTTTACTTCAGAAAAGGTGCTGCGGTCTTCGTCTCATATTTTCCTTTCTTTAGTTAGTGTTACTTTTGTAGAGGCAGCAAGTGATAAGAGGCAACATCTGTTTTGTTCTATAGTACACATAGACCCTGCGTGGGGCTGAGTGTGTGCAGACCCCGGCTCGCCATTGTTCCGTCCACTTCTCTTTATCCTCATGTCTTCTCCATTTGCCACATACCATCCGCCCAACAGCTGACACTTTCTCTCTATTATACACCTAAGCTTAATTGTCAATAGGATTTCTCTCTGTTTTTTTTTTTCATCCTCTTCTTCCCAACTTGAAGGAGAATGGCTCTTATTTGATTTCATTTTGATTCGCTAGGCCAGCGAACCGGCACACACGCACACACTTGTACCCTCCCTCGCTCTGGGATATAAAAGTGGTGACTGACTGGCTCTTGTTGTATTCAGAGATCTCAAGTTGGCTAGTGCATGTGAATGGACAGGCATGCACATCTTAGCTGCTATTGCTAATTCTTCTTTCTTTGTTTTTGTATTTCGTTTCTGGACTATGGATATCCCGCCACTGGTAATGCAATGCTTTTTTTCTTACGGTCTAGTGTGTGTTTTTTGAACTGCTCAGTGAAATGAGAACTTGTCTAAGGAAGCCAGCGTTTGTGTGGCGTCATTAGAATGCTCAATGACAGAGTTCGCTTCAATCGCTCTTGTAAACTGTGCTGACTGAAATGTCGTGTGAGGTTGTAGGGCCTGGAAAGAGGATGAAACACAATGAAATGAGGAACATCTGATAAAGCCAGCTGTCTTTGTAGCATGGGACTGTAGCCTGTGTGTGTTTCTGTGTGATCTGATGCCTGATTGTGTGCTTTATTCCCTCTCTGTCTCTCTCTTCCATTCCGCACAGACTTCATGGAACAGAGACCATGACGATACAGCTTCTACACGCTCCGGAGGAACACCAGGACCATCCAGCGGAGGACACACATCGCACAGCGGAGACAACAGCAGCGAACAAGGTAAGGCCCTATGATGAATACGAAGGGATCATTTACAGTCAGCCTTTCATTAATGGTTACTTATCAATCAAAATCAAAGGTCAGGGGAAATTGAGTTTATTAAAGAGGCACAGAGTGATGGAACAGAAACTAGCATAGATAGGTAGAAAACACGGGACAACAATTAGAAGCACAATACTTGATTGAAACATCGACCAATCAGAGTCAAGTATTCCAGATGGAAAGGTCACTGACTATGCAGATGTGTCCAAGCATGTGTATGGAGAGAGTTAAAGCAGATGTTTAGGCCACTGCTGGCTGGTCATGTGGTGTAGGTCCATCAGCTGGTTGTGATAAGACTGCATTAATGAACCTCTTTCTGGACCCATCTGGACAGGGTGTCTGAAGAAACCGCTGGTGATGACAGTCTAACAAAAGAGCTTTTACACTGATGGAGTTCTATGCGTTCTGTTATATTCCAGATGAAGATTTTGGAACTTTTAAAGAGAAATGAAACATTCTCAACAAAAAAAAGCCTCTCTGGGGTATCCTCTTGGTAGGCTATGTCTCTCAATGGAATAAAAGCTAATGAAAACCAACTTCAGTTCAACTGTAATCTACTGTTTGACACTGTGATTGGCTAGTTCTGAGGTTTATCCAATGAGAACCAGTGTGGGAGGTGCCGGATGGAAGGGTGGAGGAGCGTTTCAAACAAACTGTAGGCAAAAAGCAACTTCATTTATTATTGAAAGGGATGTCAAGGCAGCAGTTTGAGGGCTGCACAGCCAGCAGGCAAAGCAGGATGAGAGCAGAAAGGACCACATTATGTTCCAGATGACTGAGCAACGATTTATATACCAGCGCCGGTTTTCTCTGCAGAGAAGGAGAGCAATAAGAAAGAGGCCGGCCTGGCCTAGTCGGTCAGATGGCCAATGACTAATGGCCCGGTTGCTCACCACACTCTGATTGGACGCCTTAATGAGCACATTTTGTGCCGAGTTTGGGCTCCTGCTTGCGGTGACCTTTGCTCTTTATTGACTAAAGTGACACGTCATTTTTCACATACTTCCAATTATCGCCAGGCTTTTAATGTTCACCCCCTCCTTCCTCCCCTCACGTTCCCTCACCCCAGTGTTTTGGATGAGTACTGTGCCGTAAGCTAGTGGTAGGAGGCTGAGCTATGAACCTGAGTGTGTTCAGCGTGAACAAGTGACCCAAGCACTTCAGCCCCTTCAGTCTTATTCACGCCAGCAGAGGTTTAGTGGAAGTATTATGCTAATGTGGGTTAATTGCTGATTGTGTAAAGCAGTGCTGCTAACCGTATAAGCATGTTCTGTAAGGAGTGACTTCATAATCCTAATAAGACCATTATTCTGCTGTTGGCCAAGACACTCCTGCCAATATGTCCCCAACTGGTCCCCTCACTTTTTTCCCCCCTCTGTATTGCGCTTCTCTCTATGTGCTTATGCTTTATAATTAGCATTAACAATCTATCTATGTTTCAAATGTCTGGACAACTTCTTGTTGCTATTGTGCTGTCCCTGAATCTTTAAAACAAAACAAAACAAAACAAAACAAAACAAAAAAAACGCCAGTGAATGAAATGAGAATGGGTTTTATACAAAAACGGCATCATGACAAACAAGGATACGCCTTCGAACTGCATAGGAACATTGTACCCATGTAGTACATCTGTAACCCATCAACGTAGAGATTGGCACCATAGCTGATGGTTCTAGTGGTTGCCATCCACACCATGTTTTCCATACCGCACCTAAATAGCATCTCAGTATGACTGAGGACAGTATTTTCCTTGTTTGTGATTCTGTACCTTTCAAAGTGCGAGTGTCCCCTTAAGGGGGAGGATAAAGCCCGCTCCTCCCTCACAGAAACTTTCTTAGCGGAGTCCAGCAGAGACTCAGCCCAGCCCATCCCTAATTAGACCCCGTTTATTAGTGTAGCGTGTTCGTACGCACCCGCCTTTGTTTAACAGCCGCCCTCTCTGAGGACATCTTCTTGAATTATATCTTGAAGCCATCTTTTCTGAGCGTCCACCCTCAGTGGGTAGAAAGAAAACAAATCATTATTATAGACCGCAGAGTATCGCTCGCTCTGGACTCTTGGCAAGGCCCACCCAGATTAAAAGAGACACCCTTGGGCTGCAGCAGGAACGCAGGCGATATGAGCCTCTACCAAAAAAGGGGCAGGGCACGTGGAAAATGACATGCTCTCACATACGCAGAAATCATGCTGAGTGTTTTGAAAGGCTTTGGGTTTCCTCTGCCTCATCAAAGGGTCTGGGAACAAGGTGATGACTACAGAAGTCAGATATGTATCAGCAATTACCAGGACCCATTTGCGAAAGGCCCCATGTGTGCCAAGTCAAATAGTTCCTGTGAGGCTCTTGTTATTGTCTGCATAAATTTACATTCAGAGCCGTGGACTCCAAAACTGTACTGCGGTAAGGCTGTGGGAGCCAGCGAGAGTTACTCAAAGCGAGTTCAACTCAACAGGAATGACTATTGACGAATGCGACCGTTCGGCTGTGGTGTATACAGGTCAATGTACAGTAAAAACCCACTGAAATGTGTGCAGAAATGATTCTGCTGAAATGTTACTGTACATGGACTCGTCTGGTGCTTTTACTTGTGCCGAGAACAGTCGCAGCTAAACTTCATCCATCAAACTGATCATTATTTTGTTAGATTGATTGTGGTGAGTGCTGTTGTCATCATTGACTTAATGGTCAGTTTGCTTCTGGCCTGTGTGAAGGTCAGTCTGAGCGAGCGTTCCCATTGGCTCCCGGCCACCATTTCTGATTTGCGATTGGCTGGCATCTGAGGCTGACCAGCAGACACGGCCTCTGACAGGATGCCAACAAACCTCGGAGCCTAGATCCGCCCACCGAGCCCCCGCCTCACGTGTTTGTCAAAGTCACCCGCTAATTGCAACGATTGTCCAGCAGACTGGAAGAGCCCAGCCCATTTCTCTCTCGCGCTTATTCTTTCTGTCTCTGAGTGCCGCCTGCATGCCTTTGCATTTCTCATGCGCTATTTTCAGTGCTCTCCTCAATTGCTGAGTGCACTACAATGCTGATCACTTTCCTTTTTGATTTTACAGCAGGGTCCTGGCTTTGTTTAGCTCAGTCACTTTGAGCTGTTAAGAGGACACCTCTCCGCTCGTTCACTGCTGTCTGGTTGCTCTCGCTCTTTGACTTTGTTTTTTTTGCTTTAATCGTGCCTGGTGTGTGCGAGTGTCGTGCTTCAAAGAGCAATAGGAGCTCTATGTTGTCATTCAGGTGTAGTCAGTCAGTGGTTGTTCCTGCCTCGCTAGATTCTCCTCTGTGCATGCAAAAGTGCTGCACACAGGAGGGGGAGGCTGAATGCTCTCTGCGCTCCCCGTGTATCAGTGGCAGCACGTTGGTGGAGTAATCTGGTTAAATCATAGGCATAATGGCTGATAAAAGGTGTGCGGTTTTTATAGTGCAGGGATCTAAGAGCGGCACCGGGCGGCCCGAGCAGCCCCTGCTGCTTTTCTCTCTCATTCACATCACACATCACATCATACACACCCACGGAAGGAGCAGAGAAGAAAGAGAGAGAGGGTAAAGCATGGAGAAAGCAAGGGATCACAGGAAAGAGAGCAAGGTGCCAATTCCAGTAAGTGTTTGGAAATGCATGTGCTTGACAGGAAGTACCAAATCAAAGAGCAGTTTTTTTTTTTACACAACACATCATGTTCTCTCTTTCAAGCCCCTTTGCATGATGATCTTATGAATTGCACATTGCGCCTGCAAATGGTTAATTTAGCCATTACGACAAAGTCAAGGAGATGCCAGCCGGTGTCAGTGCGGGGCACTAATGGGGCCGTGTCCTCAAGAGCCACTTGGTAGTTTTGCTAAGGGAACCTAAGCCATTGGCGTGTTAATGACACCACTGAATCTCAGTATTGATGGCACAAACAACAAGCTACCACTTTTTTCAGCGCCAATTGTTTTATGGCCCCACTCCTGATAAGACTGTGTACGCACTGCGGTCCCATGGTGAAAAAAGGGGAAACGCCGCCGGTTCCCACACCAAGGGGCAGTTTGCCTTTGGGATTAGGCTGATGTCCTGTGTCATGTGGGAAAAAGCGAGTGAAAAGTGAGAAAGTGCAAGCAAACAACCTGCCCCCCTCCTTTCCCCATATATCAGCTGTTTCTTCTGCTTTCCTAATCATTGCCTTTAGCTAGCTTTCATAGCCTGATTGAGCACCTTGTCTCTGGGCAGATAATACTCATAAAGCCGGTATGATAAATTGTCACTGTTGTGTTTGCTCTTCTGTTTGCTCTGGGATTTAACTACTGCTGAAGTACTTCTCTCCTCTCCCCCCACCCACGATCATGTGAACTCTGGGAGATGGCTGGCTATGGCACTGTTGACATATTTCTCCTCTTCTTTCCACTCTTCTTTTATTCTTTGATATGCAAGTTTGGTTTAACGTGACAGTGTGGCATCTCTTCTTGTCATTTTGAACTGGGCAATATACATGCCTCTAGTGGCACCTAAAAGAACTGCAATAATTTAAACAAGCCCAAATTTTCTCAAGCTACGTTGTGAGGCAGGACTGCTTGTTTGCTCTAACAATTGCTATTCTCGCTATAAACGCTATTCTCTATAGCGCCACTAGTAGTGCAGAAATGACACTTCACCTTTAAGGATGTTTAGCCCCAGGGAGAGGGAGTTTCGGGTTAAACTCATTTGCTGTGTTCAGTTTAAGTGGGAAGCAGATGTTAAATTTAGATCAAATGCTATAATTGTGGTGTGTTAATGATGTAGACACTTTGCATCTGTCTCCATGTGTACAGGAAGTCCCTTAAAACCAATCCTATTTTTCTTGCCAAAGCCAGATTTTTGGTTTTTGCTAAATTATTCCCTTTACAGCCACTCACTGTCATCATCGCTCATCTGCTTGCACATTCTCCAACTTGAAATTCTTTTATCTCTTTTCATTAGATGTTCTGGTTAGAAACATTACTGTAAGATCAGACCAATTGTAGTACTATTTGATTGTCACTGATGGAACGGTGATAATTGTTGATATAACTAGAAAGATAAATAATTGAGATGTCCACTCCATTCATCGTTGATTCGTCAGATGCAGGGTCACTGTTAAGAGGGGTCATGTTATGTTTCGCAATTTATGTTGCCTGATCTGCCTCTGATAGCTGGGAAACCCCTTTGCTCCATCTGAAAAATCCCCAAGCCGTGCCCCGTCATCTGATCTGTGCTGGAGAGGTTCATGTGAATTTGACAGAAATCAGCGCAGCTCATCACTGACGTGTCACAACGCATTAAGTCTGCTGTAGAAGACTAGAGTGAACATTACTCAGCACGAACTGGGAGGAGCGGTGCGCACCTACCGGGCGACTATCAGATACACACACATCCAACTTTTCAGGAAAGAGCTGATATAACCCAAAGAGATATGCTATCGCTGCTTGGCTCGCCTGATAGAGAGGGCAGGAAGGCCAAGGAGGGAGGTGAAGAGGAAGGGATGGAGGGGTTGTTGGGAAGGCAGTCTGAAGAACAGTCAGTGAGTGACTGTAAACAAACAGGCTTTAACTCTTTGTTCATTAATCAGGTGCTCTTGTGTGGCTGTGTCACATGCACTCGCCTTAGTTTATTTAGGGCTTTGATAAAGAGATTAGCAATCTCTTTTGGGTTATCCTCTGCCAAAAAGATGTCTCTTGTTGACGATTCTCTCCTACAATATCCCCGCTGACCTGTAGGAGCTATTCTAGTCAACCAAGATGAGCGCCTGATAGATTGTTTCCAAATAAAATTAGATTAAAAATATAAATCTTTCTGCAGCCATCGCAGGAAAAAACATTATCCCAGCAGGATAATCCTCCTGTGATCTGTAGGGATGTACATTCTTTCTCTAAGCAGGAGACCAGTCTTTTTATTAGCGTTATCACAGTGGGTTCGAGTCCAGCTTAAAGCCACAAACAGTATTGTGCTAATTTTAGCCTCTAAAGAGGATGAGGATGAGATGCCTGCTGCTAGTTTGCCATATGCTGCCCTACCGATAATACTGCGCAAGGAATATTTTCCTGCCGATAGCAACTGGGACTGTGCGTGTGAGGTCCTGGGACTGTTACAAAGATATGTGAGCTGTCCAGAAGAGATATGATGAGGAGATGCTTGGTAGAGGGTCAAATTGTCCTGATCAGTAGTTTATTCTTCCATGTTGTCATCCTCTTAAAATTGATCCACATTTCCAGAGCCTTTGGTGTGTAAATTGCAATTTTCCCTACAATGCATATTTACCCTGATGAATAGCAATTTTTTTTATTTACCACTTGAGACCAAATAACTAAATTGGGCCATGTCAGAACTCCATCACAAAGACCATTAATGCATGAAGCCTAAAGAAGAATGAAGGAATTTACCAGGTCTGTTTGGAAAAACCCCAGAAAGCCAATTTCATGCGAGCAAACACCACCAAAGCTCCATATTTGGGGAATTTGGCTTCCCTTGCACTGTGTGCTCAAGCTATTTGACCTTTGTATTTGTCACCAGAGGCTTCTCACAGTGAGGGATTATTTGCTGGGGCGCTGGAGTTTTGGAGTGATGGTGGACGAAGGTGTGTGCAGATGGAGGCTGGTGCAAAAAGCACCAGGGGGAGGGCTGTGTTAACAACAGGCCGAAAGCTTGACCCAGGACTGACCCTTACTAAACAATCCTCTCCCAGATCCCAGCCCTGGTCTTTTGACATGGATACCTGCTGAAAGGATTTAGGGGAAAAGATAAAGACCTTCTCAAGCGTTTTTTTAAGATTTAAGGAGTGAAAGAGAGATAACAAACAAACAAAAGTGTGTATGCTTTTAGAGGGTGTGTATGTGCATGGAGAGAGGGAGTGTTTGCCTTAATGTGTGCTTGAGAGAGAGTGAATGCATGTGTGTGCAAGCATGCGTGCGCATGTTTTTTTTTTCTTTCTTTTTCCAAGAGGTAACCTGATCACCAGCCATGCCCTAGGAGCCCAAACGAGGCAAAGAATGGCAGGAACCAGAAAGATTCCCAGGTTGATAACCAAAAAAAAAATGGCAAAAAGGTCTCAAGAATTGTTCTTGCTCTTTGTGAATACATGTGTAAGTGCGTGTGTGTGTGTTTGTGTTTTGTGGTCTCAATAGAGGACTGCACCGCCGAGATGTAATGGTATCGCCCACGTCCAGCCGCCCCTGCTCTGTTGCTGTCAGGAAGCAGACGTTCAGCCCAGCTCTGTTTCCGTCACTTCCAGCCCTAAGCCTTATCTCCCTAGTTCACCCCAAGCTGATAGAACTACAATTCCCCCACATTCCCTCTGCTCCACTTCCTGTGGCCTCAGAATGTCTGACAGGGGTGAAATTGAGGCCTTCGTTAGATTGCAGTATGTGTAAGCATAATGGATTTGCCACTTTGAATGAAGGACAGCATATGATGGAAATGCCCCCTGATGTTACAGTTCATCCTTGAATGACTCTTTTCCTATGTCTTTATATTTCCTGTGTCTTTATTCTTAACCATGACTCATAACCAAGGGGTCAAGGTTTGTCTGTCAGTATGAGTCCATTAACCCCTGCTTGTAGATGATGTAACTACACTATTTCTCTACTGAGTGGCATTCTATTCTATTTGCACATTCTATATTTGTTAGTATTTTCCTTGTGGTCATCAGTGTTACAAAGCTGCTAAACAGTTTTCAGCACTTCAAAACATTGGGATATTAACAGTATGTCAGTTAATGAAATATGAGTTTTAAATGCAAATATTAAGTCAAATCTGTTAAACTTTAAAATGTCGCTACCATTTTAGAATTCTGGCAACTACAGCAATGTGTTTTGTTTACCGTAAATTTTACTCCGATTTTTCTCAGATGCAACTGAGATGAATAGCAGTGCTAACGGTTTGCTTTTTGTAGTTTTTATAAACAGAACTTTATAAAATAAAACGGGGATCTTCGTTAAACTCTGGTATGTTGAGATATAATGCATCCCCCAATCAGAATGAAGAGCAGCCTATTATAGAAAAGCTGTTTGATGTTACAGTTCACTTGGATGACTTAATTTATCCTCCGTCTTTTCAGTAGTAACAGTGCCACCCTTTTCTTTATAAGCGGAGCTCATTGTGTGTAATTCTGCCATACAATTCACTCTCGATGTTAACTACATTTAACAAATGCAGGGGAAGCCAAGCAGGCTATTATTAGAAGTGAAATACCCTCACATTATCTACTGTACTACAGCCCAATGGATGGTGATACGCCGTAGTTGGGGAAAATCCCTGTGCATTAGAGCACTTATCTCAGCCTGTGTCATTTAGATAGCCGCCATGTGGAAAATTATCTGCCAGAAGCCAATAATGAAGACCGCCGCAGTTAACCACACGGCTCTGGTTCCGTTTCGCTCATTACCAAAATATACCAAAAATCACAAAGGAACAATACAAAACAGTTTGTCTCCAGGCCCCTGTCTGTTACCCATATTGAGAAGTCGCCATGAACAATTGAATCAAAAGGATGGGTGTCATCCTTTTATTTGGCTGTGTGTGTATTGTTTCAGAATCACCTGATGAGAGGTTTAAAAGCGTTCAGATGAGTTGAATTCCGGGCAGATTGCTGCTGTAGTGCTGTTGTTGCGAGCCAGCGAAGGCTCTTAGCTTTTGTTGCGAGCCATGTTCCTTTTTTAAAAAACACTTTCCTCTCAGCCATCCGGTCTGCCTGGATATCGAACAAAGCTGGCCCTGGAGAAGGTGTCAAAAGCTGTCTGAGAGAGAGAGAGAGCGAGGCAGAGAGAGGGAGAATAGAGTATGTATACTCTTTGTGAGCCAGTGAGTGAGTGTGTGTGTGTTGCCTCAGTGGAATCAGAGGACTCTTAAAGTGTTCCCGTTTGAACCTCACCAGCCTGCCTTTTCTGCCCGCCTTATATCTTCAGATTAAAAAAAAATTACAAAGGAGAAAAATCAATAGTTACACAGTAAAAGTGCTTGACATGAAAGGGTAAACTCAGGGCCCTACACTTTCATTTGACCGTTTTCCCCCCTCGACACACGGACTGGAGGAAGAATGAAAAGAGGAGGAGGGGAGGGAAGGGGAGAGAGTGAGAGAGACCTCAGTTTAATGCTGTGTTTGTGCCCCTGGGCCTCAGTACGCTTTCCGACGTGTCGGGGGCTTCAGTGGAAGTGACCCCTACACAGACACGGACGAAAGAGAGCCGTAACATTTGCAATGACATTTTTGCCATCACCTGTGGGTATGTCAGCGGCCTGATCCCCGAGACCTGGGAATATGCATGAGGAGCTCTCAGCTAGGACTCACGCGGGTGACTCGGTTTAATTAGAGGCATTATAACACTGAATATGAGCCACATTATGCACTTATTACCCTCTCCGTTAGCCCTGCTGCGAGGCGATGACAGAGACACACGAGGTACGGCTGAAAGACTTGTAATTACGCTCTTTTTTCCCCCCAAATTATGAATTACAGATCTGTCATTGTCATCATATGCGTAAGAACAGAGGGGGAAGAAAAAAGCACCGTCATTATTTAAGATGCCTGCAGTTATTTAAAACTGTCATTATTTACTGTCATTATTTAAAATGAATCCCGGGTAATTACGGATTGTAATTATGACTCTCCGCAGATTAGTATTTACAGAGCTATTTTTTCCCCACATAATTATAAATCGGAAAACTAGTTATCTTAGCAAGTTCAGCATAAATACACACACATGCACAGCTCTGCATGGGAATATTACAAGGCACACGCGATCAAGAGGCAAACAGAGTCGACATTACTAAAGATCTGCCACATTGCCACCATGTCGCATCTCATTAAACCCTTGACTTTCCTTTATATTTATCCTTCCCAGTGAGGAACTAGAAGAGCTTGGGCCATTTTGCCAGAGGACCAAGTGATTGCAGTCAGCAGACCGCTACTAATGTTTGTATGTATTTTAGGAACAGAAAATGTATGGTGGGGCAAGCGTGCACGGCAAGCTCCCTGCTAATCTGAGTGTCTCTTGTTGGGAATCATACCGCAGGAATTCCTGCATGTTCAGAATATTTTTGAGGTGGGAGGCGCTTGTGACCCATGCAAAGGGAACCCCCGCTGCCAGGTCCATTCTAACCATGTGAATGGCCTGAATACAATGAACCCGGCTTTATCTTTTCTTCCCCGACCCTCCCCTCTTCCCATTCGCCCACTCTCTTTATATGCAACTCTCTGTGTTTGTGTGTGTGTTAGAATGAAGAGTGTGTGAACGTGTGTGAATGTGTGCATAGTGAAAAGGCGGCGGATGGCGGGCCCTTAAGGCTGAGGTTTTGCAGGACCAGGAAAGCCATAGTACAGGGTGTGTTTGAATGCTGAGGGAGAGTGAGAGAGCAACACAGGTCGCCTGACTCCCTCCACAGGGAGAGGCCAGAGGTGCTCTAGAAATCATCCATGGACCAAATGTGGTGTAAAGCAAAAGCCAATCTGTTTCCACAGCTTGGCCCCATCCATCAGACCATGGCTAATAAAATTTTGTCTAAACACTTCTTAAAATTGTGCAAGAAGTTGTACTGCATGAGTTATGGTAGTATGACGTATAACCAGGGCCTAAAATTACCACTTGCCAAGCATCAAAACCAAGAAAAAAAATCAGGGTTGGTGAGTATTTGTGTGCTACTCCCCATTTAAGTTCTAACAATGCATGAGAACGTCAATTATCAACAGCACTGCTGCCCCTTGCAAACTCCATCTCTGCAATGTTTTGATGCCAAGCATCTTCTCAAGTTTGTACCAGGAATGGTTGAGAAATCAACAGTATTTTAAGGATTTTCTGTTTAATTGCAGAACAAAACAAAAAAAAAAGCAGTGGCTCCTCCTCCAAACACACACTATTGTTTTTTTCAGAGCTATTGTTTTCGTAATCCAGTTCGGTGCCAGTATTAGGACATACATTGCTTACTTCACCTTCTGCAAGTTCTATAGGATCTATAGTAGCCCCCATCTAGACTTAACCAATCAGCCTATGCTGGTATTTTCAGCAGAGGTTGGTGGGCCTCAATCTTAAAAACGTCACGTCAACTTCTTCATAGCGTGTAAATAAACGCTTGACATAGTGACACGGAAATGTGCTCAATGGATCAGAAGTGCCATTCTGCTAATTTGTAAAGCAGCAGAAAAATGGCTAACACTTTGGAGTTTTGGATGCACAAGGCAAGAGGAACAGGTAGTGTCCTTTTTGAGTAATCAGATCATAACAGATTAGCCCACATCTTTCTGATAATGTCAGAAAGTGCCTTCAGTAAGTAAGAGAGAGTGGTGGAGATAGAGAGAGAGAGAGAGAGAGAGAGAGAGAGAGAGAGAGAGAGAGAGAGAGAGAGAGAGAGAGAGAGAGAGAG